>JAQOWM010000242.1:0-60355 GCA_029041755.1 Resseliella maxima | reverse complement strand
ATGTCCAGAAAGTTTTGGGACTAAATACAGGCGTATATTGCGATCCATAAACAAACATCAAAATGTCAACTAATGCATATAGCAGACTTAACGGTACTCCTACTCTACTGTCAAACACAATTTGCACAAAAATTTCCACTCACGATGGCGTACAAACTAGAATTACGAAAAAGTGTCTCAAACTGTTTTGGACAGCTAAGTACAAATGAAATTCTTCGAGTGTTTAAAGACAAGCCAATCTCACGTACAACCATATTTCGAGTTCTCAAGGATTGTCGGGATGGTAAAGAGCCTGAAAATAAAAAAAATCTGGTCGTCCACCAAAATTGAGCACCACAGCAACAAAAAGTCTACTGTCGTGTGCAAAAAACAAGGTTGGTCAATCAACACGGCGTTTATCGCGAAAATTTGGTGTCTGTAAACAAACAGTTCATAATATTCTGATGAAAAATAACATATTTTATCGGAAACGTAAGCGAGCACCGAAATATACAGCCAGACAACTCGAAATAATACCAAAATGTTGCCGTGCACTTCGACGCAAACACTTTGCAAATGGGAAATTCATGATTTTGGATGATGAATCATACTTCACTTTTGCACATCATGAATTGAGTGGAAACGACGGCTTTTACACTGATGACGTTAGAACAACTCCAGACGATGTAAAATATGCCGGCAAATCAAAATTCGAGCCAAAGGTGTTGGTGTGGTGTGCGATTTCATCAAAGGGTATTTCAACACCAGTCATTCGTCCAAACAAAGCCAAAGCGATCAATTCTGACATTTATATCGATCAATGTTTGCCGAAATTGAAGCAATTCATTGAAAACTATCACACTCGAGATGAAATCATGTTTTGGCCGGATCTTGCAAGCAGCCATTATGCGAAAAAAACATTGGATTGGCTCACATCGCAAAATGTACCATTTGTACCGAAAAAGGACAACCCACCAAACGTTCCAAAGGCACGTCCTATCGAAGATTTCTGGTCAGTTCTCAAACGTAAAGTATACGAGAAGGGCTGGGAAGCTCAAAACGAGCAACACTTGATGAATCGAATCAAGCGAAAAGTGAAGGAAGTGGACATATCTGTCGTCCAGAACATGATTTTGAAGATTCATAACATACTGCGTAAAATCGAAGACGATGGACCGTTAAGTGTTCTGTAAATGTATTTTTCGATAGTTTATGAATAAAGCAAACTACCCTAAAAATAAATTTTCAATTTGCTTGTTCGGTGTTTAAATGGCACACGCCTGAATTTAGTCCCAAAACTTTCTGGACATATGTTATCAAAAATCAGCTGATTGTTTTTCAACACATTGGGTTGTTTGCAATCCTCTCCTCCCCCTCGCTCCCTTCCGCTTGTTGCAAAATCCCGAAGCAGCGCGGCGCCCTTTCAAAGAACGATCATTAATTGAATTGCTTTTATCCATTCCGATCTCTGAATCATCTTGAACAATCTCATTAAGCGTGTCATGAAATTGGTCTGTACTCAATTCTACATTATTTCTACTCTTATCAAAAAACTTATCATTGCAAATTTCACAAGTGACAGCAAACGGTGAACTTTCACTGAAAATGTAACAAAAAAACTTCAGATTTTCATCATTCTCCTCATTTGGTGTCACAATAACCCATGATCCATCTTTGAACTTTTTCGCCAAACCAAAATATTCAAGTAGTTTTTTAACATGTTCATCTTTTTTCCTCATACATTGAACAAATATAGGATTACTGCAAAATTTACATTTCAAAGAAATACCACCATATGTCAAACCCTGACATTTACTTTTAACACAGCAATGCAAATTTGTCATGATTACAACAACAAAAAATTAAAACTTGAATAAATCACAAAAAAGTTTAACAAAATCCACTTATTAGAAATGAACTTCAATGAATCTTTGTAAACCAGTATAATTACTTTGTAAATAAAACAAATTAGTGTAAAAATGATGGCAAATAATTATTAAAATTCGAAAAATTAATGGAATAAAAAAAAAAAAACAACTAGCAATGACAGTTCTCTGACAGTTTTTTTTTCTTTAATAGATAGACCTTTTGTTTCCAATATGATTGTGCCAGAAATGATTGATGAAAAATGTGTTTTGATGAATGCAAGGTCTGTTTTAACTCGTTCTTTTGAAAACAATTCTTGAGAGTAATCACGCAAAACACGCGCTAAGACTTCACTTCTACTTCCTTTTCGTTTCGGCATTTTGCTTAACAAGCGTGTCACATTACAAGCGATAGATTCGAATTTCAAGATTAAACTGATTAAATTGGAATGTTTCGTATTTGACATCGGTGACACATTCATGTGCAATGTGCATCGGTCAGCAGAATAGCCACTTAATACGTTTCTGGCCAAACAACCATTCCAATGTGTTGAAAACACAATCAGCTGATTGTTTGATAACATATGTCCAGAAAGTTTTGGGACTAAATTCAGGCGTGTGCCATTCAAACACCGAACAAGCAAATTGAAAATTTATTTTTAGGGTAGTTTGCTTTATTCATAAACTATCGAAAAATACATTTACAGAACACTTAACGGTCCATCGTCTTCGATTTTACGCAGTATGTTATGAATCTTCAAAATCATGTTCTGGACGACAGATATGTCCACTTCCTTCACTTTTCGCTTGATTCGATTCATCAAGTGTTGCTCGTTTTGAGCTTCCCAGCCCTTCTCGTATACTTTACGTTTGAGAACTGACCAGAAATCTTCAATAGGACGTGCCTTTGGAACGTTTGGTGGGTTGTCCTTTTTCGGTACAAATGGTACATTTTGCGATGTGAGCCAATCCAATGTTTTTTTCGCATAATGGCTGCTTGCAAGATCCGGCCAAAACATGATTTCATCTCGAGTGTGATAGTTTTCAATGAATTGCTTCAATTTCGGCAAACATTGATCGATATAAATGTCAGAATTGATCGCTTTGGCTTTGTTTGGACGAATGACTGGTGTTGAAATACCCTTTGATGAAATCGCACACCACACCAACACCTTTGGCTCGAATTTTGATTTGCCGGCATATTTTACATCGTCTGGAGTTGTTCTAACGTCATCAGTGTAAAAGCCGTCGTTTCCACTCAATTCATGATGTGCAAAAGTGAAGTATGATTCATCATGCAAAATCATGAATTTCCCATTTGCAAAGTGTTTGCGTCGAAGTGCACGGCAACATTTTGGTATTATTTCGAGTTGTCTGGCTGTATATTTCGGTGCTCGCTTACGTTTCCGATAAAATATGTTATTTTTCATCAGAATATTATGAACTGTTTGTTTACAGACACCAAATTTTCGCGATAAACGCCGTGTTGATTGACCAACCTTGTTTTTTGCACACGACAGTAGACTTTTTGTTGCTGTGGTGCTCAATTTTGGTGGACGACCAGATTTTTTTTATTTTCAGGCTCTTTACCATCCCGACAATCCTTGAGAACTCGAAATATGGTTGTACGTGAGATTGGCTTGTCTTTAAACACTCGAAGAATTTCATTTGTACTTAGCTGTCCAAAACAGTTTGAGACACTTTTTCGTAATTCTAGTTTGTACGCCATCGTGAGTGGAAATTTTTGTGCAAATTGTGTTTGACAGTAGAGTAGGAGTACCGTTAAGTCTGCTATATGCATTAGTTGACATTTTGATGTTTGTTTATGGATCGCAATATACGCCTGTATTTAGTCCCAAAACTTTCTGGACATATGTTAAACACAAAATGAGATACACTGTTTTCATATTGAGATCAACGTTTCAAAACGGTAACAAATACAACAATAATTTTGGAAATAGTATGAATTTATGGAAATATGCTTGAATATGCTGATTCAGACGAAATATGCTCGAACGTTCACAAATGCCCGAAATATGTAAATGCATATGTTTTATGCACTTGCATATAATTATTTGCCCTGCTCATAATCAAACAGATACAATTTATATCGATGTCGCTAAAGCATTTGATTCAGTAAATGTTGACATGTTAATACATAAATTACAAATTATGGGCTTGAATTGTCAACTTTTGAATTGGATTGCATCTTATATGAATGGTAGAAAGCAAATTGTCAAGATCAATAACTGTGAGTCTGATCCAATTGATGTTACTTCGGGGACTGGTCAGGGTTATCCCATTGCTGCAACATTGTTTGTATTATTTATCGCTGATCTTCCCAAATTCAGTGGTAAATCAACGATTTTATCATTTGCTGATGATGTAAGACTTTCTCATCACATAAATTCAATTGATGACTGTCTTACTCTTCAAGAGAGTTTAAATAATGTTGTTAGTTTTTTTGAATTGAATTTATTGAAATTAAATGTTTAAAAAACAAAAATGATAACATTTCATCGCTTTGGTAATGTGACTGATTTTAATTACAGTATTTATAAGTCAGTAATTGAAAGAGTTAATCAAATTAAGGATCTTGGTGTCATTTTGGACGAGAAACTTAATTTCAAAGCTCATATTGAATCTATGATAGCTAGAGCTAGATCCAGGATGGCTTGGCGTTTTGCACATGAATTTAATGACCCTTATACAATAAAAATATTATTTTTCAGTTTCGTTGTTCCTATTTTAGAATATGGATCTCAAGTATGGAATACACGCAATATAGGACAGTCGAAACGAATAGAATCTGTTCAAAAACAATTTTTACTGTATGCTCTGAGAAGATTCAAATGGGGCGATGGATTCCACCTACCGAAGTATGAACATAGATTGCTTCTACTGAGTTCCATATCATTCTGTTAGAAATATTGAATTTTTGAGAATAGGTACAATGAATCATGGTTATCAGAAATATATGCCATTGATAAACTTAATAGAAACTTTCAACAGATATTATAATGAAAACATTTTGGATGAGTTTGTAATTGATTTTAATATTAGCTCAGATGTGGTTAAGAAGAGATTGACTACAATGTTTAAGAATTTGATCGAATAGTAAATGATTGTTTGTCTTGTTTGGATTCATTTTTGTAGTTCAGCAATCACAGAGACTTGCTCCGAAATCATTAGGATTGGCAATGGATTGTTGATTCGATACGATTTTTGAATCTGCATTTATCTTTATATTTGAATTAACTGTAAATATAATCTATAATATTTTAAATAAACCACCTTTGGCGAAGATGTTTGGTGCCGTAATAATAATAATAATAATAATAATGATATTGTTATCGTGAGTGAAACTTTTGACGAACACATTGAAAAATACGCAAACTTATCAATTAGTGAATCCAAGTCAAGGTACTGTTTCAAACGAACGAAATACCTTGGTCACATTATTGATGAAAGTGGTAGCTATGGACAAATCTAGTATTTCTGCGATAGAAAATTATTCGATCCCCCAAACCATCAAAAATGTTCAACGACTTATGGGATTGGTTGGTTGGTATCGACGTTTTGTGAGAAAAATTGCGTGCGACAGCACTTATTCCAGAACTATTGCATAAAAACTTCAAATTCGAATGGACACAAGAAAGTAATGTAGCATTTCGATTGTTAATTGAAGCATTGACTTCGTCAGCGGCAGCTCCAAATTATAATTTTCCATTTGAAATTCAGGCTGATGCTTGTAAAATTGCTTGTAGGGGAGTTCTTGTTCAAGAAGTAGATGGTGTGGAAAAAGTGATTGCGTATATGAGTCAAAAATGCTCATCGACTCAACGAAAATATACGGTTACTGAGCTCGAGTGTTTGGCTGTCATTCTTGCTATTGACATTATGTCGAGGGTTCACATTTTAGCATAATAACTAATACATTGACATACTAACAATTTGCCAAAAAAGACATGCAGAAAACATTGTAATAAATTTAGATTATGACAGTATCAGACACTACATCTTCTTTGAAAACCTATTCCAAGAAATTTTCGCAACAAAAAATATATATACAGTATTTTTTTTTAACAAGATAGTAGAGTTGAAAGAGAGAGAAGATATAGAACAAATTTTAGACTTTTACCACAAAAATTTATTAGGTGGACATTTGGGAGCCCAAAATGACCCCGACAATTTCAAAATTTTACAAATTCGAAAATATGACAAACGAAATAAAGAAATATGTTCAAAACTGTCCAAATTGCGAAAAAACAAAAGTGATTACTAATAAGGTGTCAAGGTTATCCCATTGCTGCAACGTTGTTCATATTGTTTATTGCGGATTTACCCAATTTCAGTGGTAATTCAACAATTCTTTCGTTTGCAGATGATGTTAGACTGTCTCATCACGTAGATTTAGTTGATGATTGTTATACTCTTCAAATGAGTTTGAATAGAGTGACTGAATTTTTTGAAATAAATCATTTAAAGTTGAATGTTAAGAAAACAAAAATGATGATATTTCATCGCTTTGGTAATGTGATTGACTTCAATTATACCATTGGTGATTCAACAATTGAAAGAGTCAATCAAATTAAGGATCTTGGTGTGATTTTGGATGAAAAGCTTAATTTCAAAGCACATATTGAGTCAATGGTTGCAAAAGCTAAATCAAGATTGGCTTGGATTAAGCGTTTTGCATATGACTTTAGAGACCCATATACAATAAAAATATTATTTTTTAGTTTCGTTGTTCCTATTTTAGAATATGGTTCCCAAGTATGGAATACAAATAGTGTCGGACAGACAAAACGTATTGAATCAATTCAGAAGCAGTTTTTGCTGTATGCATTAAGAAGACTCACGGGTGTAGTACAAAGCAGTTTTCTTACCTCCCGAATGCTAACGCCATCTCAATGTTTGTATTGAAAACGGAATTATATACAAATATCGTCGCATTCCTAGCAAAGATGCCGATAAAAATCTAAAGATGGCGTCAGCATTCGGGAAGTTAGAAACTGATTTGTACTACACCCGTGAGAAGACTTAATTGGAGCAATGGATTTCACCTACCGAAGTATGAACATAGATTGCTGTTGTTGCAAATGATTTCGTTGGAGAATCGCAGAAATGTTGCTCAAATAATTTTTATCCTAAAGCTGATCAAGGGTGAAATATGTTCAGAGTCTCTTCTGAAAAGGATTCAATTCAGAATCCCATATCATTCTGTTAGAAATGTTGAATTTTTGAGAATTCATGCTGTTAATCATGGCTATCAAAAGAATATGCCTTTGAATATATTAATTGAAACATTCAACAAATATTATAATGAAAAATCTTTAAATGAGTATGTAATAGACTTTAATGTCAACTCTAATGTAGTTAAGAAAAGATTAATTGAACTGTTTAAAAAACCAATGGATTAACCAATGATATGTTTATGTTTATTAGATTCATTTTTGTAGTTCAGCGATCGCAGTGACTTGCTCCGAAATCGTTAGGATTGGCAATAGATCGTTGATTCGATACAATTATTGAATCAACTACTTTTATGTAAATTAATTGTAAATAATTTTCCAAATTTATTTAAATAAACCACCTTTGGCGAAGAAACGCTGTTCGGTGCAGTAGTAATAATACAAAACTACCAATGCAAATATCAAGCTTAGGTGAATCCCTTTTTGATCATACATTTATCGATTTGTGTTGATATATTTTTACTGCAATTTGCGACTTAACAAAATTCTTGTTATCAGTCCCAACAGAAGATTTTACAGCAGTAACAGCAGCAAACTGTTTATTGGAACACATTTTATGTTGATAAAATTTTCCCTCAAGATTAATCTCGAACAACGCAACAAGTTTCACGTCTCGGCCTTACTATTTGGCACACGGCTTTAAAATCGAAATACCAAGTCAACTAACCAAGAAAAAACTAAATTAAAATTACGATAATTTAGCAGACGATAATTCGCAATAATATAGCAGAAGCTTTGGAAAAAGCAAAAGAAAATTTATACACAAAGAAGCTACAGAATAAAAAATATTATGATGAAAAAACAGCCGAATGTGACATATTGAGCAAAGAAAAAGTCGATTTTTTCGGTGAAAAGAAAATTTTATTTCATAACTAAATGAATGAGCACTTCAACCAATGTATTCTCCATCGTTAGCTATGACTTCACGCCATCTTTCAGGAAGTTTGTGGATTCCGCGTCGAAAGAATTCCTTATCTTTTGAAGCTATCCAGTCAGCGACCCATTTTTGTATTTCTTCAAAGTTTCTAAAGCGTACATCGGCCAGGTCAATTTGCATCGATCGAAACAAATAGTAGTCCGAAGGGGCAAGGTCTGGAGAGTACGCGGGTTGATCAAGCTGATCCCAACCGAAGTGTTCTTTTTTTTTTTTTAACGATCTTTGCACGATGTGGCTTGGCATTATCATCGTGAAAAAAAACGTTGTCTTGTTTAGTCGCTATTCGTGGATGTTTCACCTTCAATGCTTGCTCCATTTTGATCAATTGTTGTTCGTAGCACTTACCATCAACCGTTTGGCCAGGTTTCAGCAGCTCATAATACACGACAATTTGACTCATAAGACTACGTTTTTTGTGCTCAGCAAAGTGTTTTTTGCATGTTTCGATTCTTGCTCTGAGTTGATTTTCGTTCAATTGATGTGGCACCCATTTTCACAGCTTTCGAATTTTTCCCATTGCATGCAAATGTCTAGAAATAGTGGCTTGATCAACCTTCAACTCCATTGCAAGTTCTTTTTGCGTTTGAGAAGGATTTTCATCCAATAATGCTTGCAAATTCGTATCTTCAATTTTTTCCGGAAGACCTGGCCGTTCTTCGTCTTCCAAGTCAAAATCACCACTTTTGAATCTCGCAAACCATCGTTCACAAGTTTTTTGAGTTGAAGCATGTTCACCCTTCACCAAGCTTACCTTCTACTAACAAATGATAACTTTCAGCAGCGGTTTTCTTCAAATGAAAGAAGGTTCCCCGCAAAACCACTTTTTAAGGCACGAATACAGAAAGACTAATAATGTAATACAGTCAGAAAGACTAGCAATAATTTTCCACATGAAATGCATTACAATAATCAGAAGACATGCGAAAATAAAGATATTGCGAATCTTTTTGCTAATTTTTTTGCCTCTGCATATACTCAGCACAACTTGAATTTATCTGACATTTGTAACATTAGGAACTTTGAATCAATTGTTAATTTTTGTCATAATATTCCCAAATTGTGTATTGATGAAAGTGTTATTTTACAAAGTGTACTTGATTTACCAAATAATTTGATTTCTGGTTAAGATCGATTGCCTAATTTGTTTATTAAGAAATGTATTGGTGCTCTCATTGGGCCAATCACTTAAATTAGGGCATGTTCCGGATTTGTGGAAGTCATCATTTGTAAAACCAATATTTAAAAATGGTTCAAGCAACAATATTGAAAATTATAGTGGTGTAGCCTTACAAAATGTAATTCCGAAAATTTTGGATTCATTGGTTGCGAAACACTTGAATTTTCATATTAAAAACTTAGTTGATCCAAGTCAACATGGCTTTGTGAAAGGAAGATCTACAATCACCAATTTGGTAGAATTTACCTCGCAAACTTTGAATGAGTTGAGTCCTCATAATCAAACGGATGCAATTTATATTGATGTCGCTAAAGCATTCGATTCAGTTAATATCGATGTTTTAATATATAAGTTGCAAATTATGGGTTTGAATTGTCAACTTTTGAATTGGATTGCATCTTATATGAATGGTAGAAAACAAATTGTAAAGATTAATGACTGTGAATCTGATCCAATTGTTGTTACTTCAGGAACGGGTCAAGGTTATCCCATTGCTGCAACACTATTTAGATTGTTTATCGCTGATCTTCCCAAATTCAGCGGTAAATCAACGATTTTATCATTCGCAGATGATGTTAGACTTTCTCATCACATAAATTCAATTGATGACTGTCATACTCTTCAAGAGAGTTTAAATAGTGTTGTTAGTTTTTTTGAATTAAATCTATTAAAATTGAATGTTAAAAAAACAAAAATGATAATATTTCATCGCTTTGGTAATGTGACTGATTTTAATTACAGTATTGGTGACTCTGTAATTGAAAGAGTATATCAAATTAAGGATCTTGGTGTTATTTTGGACGAGAAACTTAATTTCAAAGCTCATATTGAATCCATGATAGCAAGAGCTAGATCCAGACTGGCTTGGATTAAGCGTTTTGCACGTTAATTTAATGACCCTTATACAATAAAAATATTATTTTTTAGTTTCGTTGTTCCTATTTATATTATATGGATCTCAGGTATGGAATTCACACAATATAGGACAGTCAAAACGAATTGAATCTGTTCAAAAACAATTTTTGCTGTATGCTTTGAGAAGATTTAGATGGGGCGATGGATTTCATCTTCCGAAGTATGAACATAGATTGCTTCTACTACAAATGATTACTTTGGAAAATCGCAGAAGTGTTGCTCAAATAATGTTCATCCTGAAGCTGATCAAGGGTGAAATATGTTCAGAGTCTCTTTTGGAAAAGATACAATTTAGAATTCCATATCATTCTGTCAGAAATATTGAATTCTTGAGAATTCATGTTGTTAATCATAGCTATCAAAAGAATATGCCTTTGAATATTTCAATTAGGACATTCAATAAATATTATTATTATTATTATTATTACTGCACCAAACAGCGTTTCTTCGCCAAAGGTGGTTTATTTAAATATTTTTTAAAATATATTTACAATTGATTTACATAAAATAGTTAATTCAATAATTGTATCGAATCAACAATCTATTGCCAATCCTAATGATTTCGGAGCATGTCTCTGTGATTGCTGAACTACAAAAATGAATCGAAATGAAACAAACAATTAATGGTTAATCTATTGGTTTCATAAATAATTCATTCAATCTTTTCTTAACTACTTCCGAACTGACATTAAAGTCTATTACAAATTCATTCAACATTTTATCATTATAGTACTTGTTGAAAGTTTCAATTAAAATATTCAAAGGCATATGTTTTTGATATCCATGATTAACAGATTGAATTCTTAAAAATTCAATATTTCTGACAGAATGATATGGAATTCTGAATTGAATTTTTTCCAAAAGAACATCCGAACAAATTTCACCCTTGATCAGCTTTAGGATGAACATTATTTGAGCAATATTCCTGCGATTGTCTAAAGAAATCATTCGTAACAGCAGCAGTCTATGTTCATACTTTGGGAGGTGAAATCCATTATTCCATTTGAATCTTCTTAAAGCATACAGCAAAAATTGCTTCTGAACAGACTCAATTCGTCTTGCTTGTCCCAAGTTGTGGGTGTTCCAAACCTGAGAACCATATTCTAAAATAGGAATAACGAAACTAAAAAATAAAATTTTAATTGTATATGAATCATTAAAATCTCTTGCAAATCATTTGATCCAGGCCAGTCTTGATCTTGCTTTTGCTATCATTGACTCAATATGAGCTTTGAAATTAAGTTTCTCGTCCAAAATCACACCAAGATCTTTAATCTGATCAACTCTTTCAATATTTGAATCACCAATCGAATAATTAAATTCAATCGCATTACCAAAGCGTTGAAAAATCATCAATTTCGTTTTTTAACATTCAATTTCAACTGATTCAAATTAAAATAATTAACTACATTGTTCAAACTCTTTTGGAGAGTTAAACAATCATCAATTGAAGCAATATTGTGGGAAAGTCCAACATCATCTGCAAATGAAAGAATTGATGAGTTACCACTGAATTTTGGTAAATCAATGATAAACAAAATAAACAAAGTTGCAGCAATGGGATAACCTTGACCCGTACCCGAAAAAACCTCAATAGGATCTGATTCACAATCATTTACTTTGATATTTTGTTTTCTACCATTCATATAAGAATTGATCCAATTTAAAAGTTGCGAATTCAATCCCATGATATTTAATTAATGTATCAAAAGTTCAATATTTACAGAATCAAATGCTTTAGCAACATCAATGTAAATTGCATCTGTTTGATTATGTGGCTTTAGTTCATTTAACGTCTGAGAAGTAAATTCAATCAAATTCGTAATAGTTGATCTTCCCCTTACAAAACCATGTTGACTCGCATCAACCATATTCTTAATATGAAAATTCAAGTGTTTCGCAATAATTGAATCCAAAATCTTTGGAATCACATTTTGTAAGGCAACACCCCTGTAATTTTTAATATCATTCCTTGAACCACTCTTAAATATCGGTTTAACGAAAGATGATTTCCATAAATTAGGAACATAACCAGATTTGAGCGATTTGTCTAACAAAATAGAAATTGGCTTACTCAAGGTACCAATACATTTTTTAATAAACAAATTGGGTAACCGATCAGGACCAGAAATCAAATTTTTGGAATTTCAAGAATTTTTTGAATAATATCTGCTTCATCAATAATCAATTTGGGAATATTTTGACATAAATTCACAATAGCTTCAAAACTTCCGAAGTTACATATATCTGATAAACTTAAATTGTGTCGAATATATGCAGAAGCGAAAAATTCACCAAAAAGATTTGCAATTTCTGTATCTTTGCAAGATTTTCGATCATTGTAATGCATTTCATTCGGAAAGTCATTGGCAGTCTTCCTAATTGCATTAACATACTTGAAAAATTCTATTGGATCATCGACAATCAATTCCTCCATTTTCATCTTATAGTTATTATAAGCAATTCGAGAATATCTATTATATTCCGTACGAGCAATTTTAAAACAATTGTCATCTTCCAATGAATTATGCCTTTTTTTACGCAATTTATTCAATTTATTCTTTAAATTAATCATAATTGAATCAAACCACTTTGGATGAGTGGAAACAATTCTTTTCTTTAACTTAATATGAGAGTCAATTGCGTTATTGACACAAGAATAAAAATTGTTCAAATTAATATCAAGTGAGTTATCAGATAATAACAAATCCCAATTAATATTGTTGAAACAATCATTTATGATATAATCAGCATTTCTAAAATCAAGAAAAAAACAATGATTGAAATTATTGAAATCATTCTGGCTTCCATAAATGACAATCTCAATGGATTTGTGATGAACCTCAGACTTTACCAGGAAAGTATCACTATTTATGCAATACAACAAGTCTGGATCATTTGTACAGATCAAATCCAACATTTTACCATTATCATTTGAAAAACTATTTATTTGTGATAACCCAAACTCATGAAAGGAATCCAAAATAAACAGTTCCTTCCTTGAACACGCATTAATAGGGTAGGAAATGTTTGGATTATCAATGTCATTCGAAACCCACAACAAATCAGGCAAATTGAAATCACCTGATATAATAATTGAATCTTTGTGAACTGATTTCGATAATAAGAAAATCATTGCATTAACTATATTCTCAAAAACTTTGAATGGCGAATTTGGTCTAATATACAATTCAACCAAATAAAACTTTCGTAATTTAATGTTAATACTAATACAAATAATTGCTGCACCATATAATTCACCATCAAATATTAACTGACCATTTAAAGACTTGTGAGTGGCAATCAAAACACCGCCACCATTTGTCTTCTTAATAGTCTGATCCCTTTCAGTATGATCCGATCGATCACAACGAAACACATCAAAATTATTTGGAAAAATTTCAATGTTATTGATGGTGCAATCCAAATGTGTTTCACATAACATATAAACTTTGAACTCATTAATCAATAAATTTGAAAAAAATTCAGGTATTTTAGTCTTTAATCCGTTGATATTGCAAGAATAAATGTAGCTATTTGTGTCTACAACATTGTTAGGAATATTCAATAACGGAAAATGGGTTGGTTCATTTGAAAGGGAACAAAATTTTGATGAAATTGAGCCGGATTCATATATTGAGGATACTGAATTGGATTCAAATGATGTGGATGTTGCCAATCAACATGCCGTTGATACTGCTGTGATGATTGCTGTTGTTGTTGTTGTTCTGGCTGTCGTCGTTGCTGATTTTTAATATTTACATAATTTGAACGATGACCATTTCGAACATAGTTATGAAATTTCTGGCGTGAATGAGCAAAATAATTACGATTATGATTCGAAATAATATGACCACGACTATTCCGGTTATTATTGTTTTTTTCAAAATTTATTCTTTTTTGTTGTATATGAACATTATTCACACCATTATTGTTAGAACGATTGTTATTTCGAACATTGTTATGAAATTTCCGACGAGAAGTGATTCTGTTCGGGCTTATTATTATATTTTCCAACATTTCGTTTGGTTTTTTCATTCTTATTTGGACAATCAGACGGATTATTCCTGCGAGAATTATTCTGTTTAGCATTTGTTCTATTGTTTTTGTTACTCAATTGAGATTTGTTCATATTCACCTTTTTTCTATCCTTCATTATAAAAGGTTTCACAGAGAACTCAGGACCCCAAATTTCAGGATTACAAATTATCCTTGAACATTTCTCTGTTAATGTCAAGACTTTACATGAAACAAACTTGCCTGCGTTTCTACTTCGCTTGTGGAAATTTAACATCTCAATGGAAAATGCGTTATCAAGTAATTTGGTCTTTTCAATGATAATTTTCTTTACATCATCAGGCTTGGTACTAGAGCTGTTCACGAACATGAATTGTTCGTGTTCGTTCGAGATTTAATCGAACACGAACGAACTCGAACAATATTTTCTTTATCTCGAACAACTCGAACCGAACATGTACGAACACGAACACCAAAATTGGAACTTGAAGTGTTCGAATTTTGTTCGTAGTCCATTGCCACAAAATGAAGGCAAAAAACGCTTCACAACACAAAAAATCCAACGTTTGGTCACATCACCAAATATTTTAACTTCACCAGCCAATAATACAATACTGGTTGTACCACCACCAAAGTCAGCATCTTGAGATTTAGCAATTATAAAGTTTATAATATAAACATTGTTTTAGAAGCTGGGTGAACAATATCAACTGCTGCAAATAATCCCAGAAATTGCAGCAATTTATTCTTAATGAGAAAGCGTTAATGCGAAGTCGCATTAGCAAAGAAATTCATGTTTCTTACGCCATCTCTACGAGTATGGTGTGAATTTAAATGAATATCAAACAAAATTGTGATAGTTCATACAGTGGATTTTCATGCCGTGGGCAAATACATTATTGTACGATGCCATAAGTCATACGATGTTACATTGCAAACGATCTCTATCATATATAAACTGAATTGTACATACACCATTACGGAATGCAAACGACAAATCGTATCTTTTTGTCGTTTCCGTTGGTATAGTCAGTATATATTGATAAATCGTATAGGTGGTGTCAGTGTCTTGAAATCAAAGCTCTCCTCTTGTAAAAACATACAACAAATGCCACATTGGTTAATGAGCATAATACTTTTATGTTGTTCATAAAAAATGCAAGTCCGAGCAGGCTTTGTCACATGTGTTGAATGAATAGAAGTACAAAAATTGACAGCAAACGCCATCTAACGGCCGATGGATCTGCTGAGTTGATTTGTTCGGTCGTTCAATTGATGTTTGAATTGAACGTTCATTTGAACTTTGAACGACCGAACAAATCAACTCAGCAGACCAATCGGCCGATAGATGGAATTAAAACCCGTCATATTCTAACAAAACCTGCTCGTGCAAGTCAATGAAATTGAGATTTAATCGAACACGAACGAACTCGAACAATATTGTTTTTATCTCGAACAACTCGAACCGAACACGAACGAACACGAACAGCGAAATAGGAATATTATCGAATTTGAACTAGAGCTGCCCATTGAACCGAACTGTTCAAGTTCGTTCGAGTTCGTTCGATGTTTTAAACGAACACGAACGAACATGAACAGACATTTTCTTCTTTTGAACACTTCGAACCGAACATGAACCGAACATGAACAGCACTTTTCAACTTTCGAACAAATTGAACCGAACTCGAACCCATTAAGGGTGTTCGAAATTTCAATTTTTCTTTTTATCAATTTTATTAGCACAAATGAACAATGAGATGATGTTGGTCTTCATATTGTTTCTGAATGTTTGTTAAATATTTCATGCAAAATGTGAATTTGATTTGAATTTAAATATTAAACATTTTAAATGAAGATAAACATTCATTATGATCATCGTGATTGTTTTTTTTTTCTCTAATTCCATTAAATTTTTTCTTTTTGTTATGCTATCGAATCCGTAAAATATAATTCGCACTGAATCGAACGAACATGAACTGAACTCGAACAGGTGAAACAAAACCGAACCTGAACTTGAACGAACACGAACCGTCTTTTTTTCTTTTTGAACATATTGAACCGAACATGAACGAACAAGAACATGAAATTGTGAAAATTTTCGAACATGAACCGTTCGAGTTCGGTTCAGTGGGCAGCTCTAATTTGAACTGTCCGAGTTCGGTTCGTGAACAGCTCTACTTGGTACCATAAACAAACCTCGAAATATGAATCATGTAAACTCCATTGAATGGTTTAGGTACTTCATTTAAGTTCTTCAAAACCTTTAGCCGGGATGAAATATTTTTGAATAACATTAAAGATTCAATTGAATCTCCAATGTCACTATTTTGACTAAACTCAGCATGACTTTCAGTCGGTTAGTGCTGTTTTTACCAGCAACATTCATTGAGTCGTCATCATTTATTTCACTACACGTATCATGGAATTGCTCCGTATTCAATTCTGCATCTAAATTTTGTTATTATTTATATTGAAATTACAAACATGACACGGCAAATGTCGAATTTTCATTGAAAATATAATTGAAAAATTTCAGATTCTCATCATTATCATTATCTGGTTTCACAATTCCCCATGTTCCATCTTCATATCTTCTCGCTAATCCAAAATATTCTAGTAGTTTTTTAACTTTCACTTCTCTTTGTCTCATGCATTGAATAAATATTTGATTTTTACAAAATTTGCACTTCAGATAAAGGCCACAATAGGTCAAACCTTGGCACATACTAGTGACACAGCAATGCAAATTCGATAGTGACATATTGAAAACAACAAAAAATAATACTTCTTGGAAAATCACAAATAATTGAAATCGAAATCACTTTTATGAATAAACTTCAATGATTCCCTATGAATTAGTAATTTATTTTTGCAAAAATGCTAAATTTATGTAAAAATTAAATCGAATAATTATTTAAAAATAAAAAAAATAGTGCAGTTTAAATAAACGATACATGTAGTAATGACAGACAAAAAAGAAGAAAATGGCCGCGGTGTGCTCCGATGCACACAACGCTAGTTACGCCATCTGTTATCCAAATCGACATTTCTTTTGCATACACCCAATAAAAATAAATGGTATGATTTTGGTGAAAAGTCCAGTAAAAGACCACAAATTTCAAAATATATATGAAGGCCCATATAAAGTGATAGATTCATCTGAAAGCTACATTGAAATAATGAAGAATTCTTTACAGGAAAATGTCCACGGATACAAAAACAGAAATATATAGCATAATAAAATGCGCAAAACTTCTCAAATACAATATTTACAATGACAAATCATATAGTGAAAATCGAAATCTGTTAAAAGCATATTTAACAACAGAAAAATGTTGGTTGACTAGACTTACGGAAAAATTGAAATATAAGAATTATTTAAATGAAGAAACGAATCGCATTCTGACCTTATGTAGAAAAATTGCAGACGATTCAAGAAAAATAATTTTCATTTATTCAAACGGACGAAAACTCTTTCAAGCTTTCATACTAATAGAAACGAATATAAATAATCCTATAAATACAATACTAGAAAGTTTTTTACATAAGTATTTTCATAATAACGAGAACTAAGGAAAAACGAAACGATGTAGAATACAGAAATTATTGTTCAAGCTTGTTAAAAAAGCTCACTACGTTCTACCTGAATGATTATCTTAGAACAGAAATTGAATATTGTATAAAAAGAAGACAAATTTTTTGTATGGCAAACATCAACTTGATGAAAAGATTAAGAGCACTCTGCGTAGATTTCCTAATACGATCACAAGAATTCTTCTATTTTTCCGAAGCACTCAGACTTAAAAATAAAAAACTCAAAAATCTATTAATTTTAATGAAAAAAATAAAACAAAATTCCACATATATCACATTTTCTGAAGTATAAAATTTCATTTTCAGGAAAAGATAAAGAGAATTCAATCCAATACACTCTAATATGTGCAAAAATTACTGACTATAATATATTTCACGAAGGAAATATATCAATAAAATATTGAGCCAAAAAACAAATTATTTTTACACAATTCTTCACAGAAAATACATACAAAAAGAAATGAATTACATTTCAAATTTATTCTCAACATTGGAAATCAAATCGAGCAACCTTTACCAAATAATAATTTTTTCAGACGAAACTTTTCGCACTTTATTTCAAGCATATACAATTGTGTCAATGTCAAAACAAAACACATAATGTCTAAATTATTGAAATGTTTCGATATAAGCAATTATATATTAACAAGAAACGTAACAGAGATATCAAGTATAAACTGCAACAAATATGTAGAAAAGTTATTATATGAACTAAAGGACAATTGTCAAAAACATTTCCCAAAAGAAATCCAAATTGACATTGATGTGAAAACTACCCTGGTAAGCAGTCTATATAGCCCTGTACATTTGTATGTGAGTCTCCCCGTTAAGTGCCATCTAAACGAACAAACATAAATTAGATTCACCAACATTTGATACTGAATCTGAATAAAAATTGATTATGTGTAAAAATAATTAAATATTTATGTACAATAAAATATTTTTCATTATTAAATTATCGAAATATAAATATTTTTGAAATAAAATAATAAAAACACTTCATTGAGAAATTAAAAATACAACTAAAGCAAAACAAACTATTTATATTAAATCTCCGCATGTTTATTCGATTGGCGTTTGTTGTACATGTATACAACAAAAAAATACATACATGTATGCATGTATACATGTATACATGTACAACAAACGCCAATCGAATAAATATGCGGAGACTTAATATAAATAGCTGGTTTTGCTTTAGTTGTATTTTTAATTTCTCAATGAAGTGTTTTTATTATTTTATTTCAAAAATATTTATATTTCGATAATTTAATATAGAAAAATATTTTATTGTACATAAATATTTAATTATTTTTATATAATTACACATAATCAATTTTTATTCAGATTCAGTATCAAATGTTGGTGAATCTAATTTATGTTCGTGAGTTTGGATGGCGTTCGGGAACGTGTTTGAATTTTTTTTCTCACTGCATAGCTCCCTTGTGTGAAAAATAAGAAGACTACTTCAAGCATACACACTAATAAATACTGAATTAACAAATACAATATTCAATGCATTAAGATGCTTTGACATAAGCAACTACATATTATTACGAAACAAAAACGAAAAATCGAACTTTAATTGCAAAAGATATACCATAACAGTGTTATTTAAACTCGATGAATTTTGCATAGAGGAACCACTTACAAACGAAATTAATACAAATTTCAAAAACATTTTCGAAGAAATATCTAGAAAAACTGAAAAAGATAAGAGATAAAAGTATAAAATATATTGAAAATTCAAAAGAATTCCAATATTTCATCGAATCCTTGAAGCATGAAGAAGACAAAATAAAAAAATTAATGAAATTGATGAAAAAACAAGAAAGATTCGACGTAAAATACGTAGAATATATAGATAAGGTAAGTGTTGCCTGAGCGGGCCGTGTTGCTTGAGAGGGCAACCCGGAAATTTTTTCGATGGTAACACTTTAAAACGTCAAAACTCCTGTCAGTGATAGATATTAGTACCAGCAAACTTTTCATAGTGGATAGAAGTGTTTATGTGCATTGAGTGATTTTTTACACACAAAAGTTGTTTTTCGATTTTCCCAAAACTTTGTCACATTCTGCTATCGACTACCAAAAAGTGATCAAAAAAACCTCACAAAAACAGGTAAATATCTTTATGTTGTAGCTATGGTGTTTATCTTTCATGTGCTATGTGTATAATTTGTGTATCTGAAGTGGCGTCATTTTTTCGGTAATTTTTTCAAAATGGCGGATTGTTGCTTGGGCGGGCCACTTTGGTGTTGCTTGAGCGGGCCACCTCATATGACATTTGAGTGAAGTGTGGTTTGACACCTAATGAGTTTGTGCTTAATAAAAGTTGTTTTTGAGTGATAGTAACTATGTTGTGCTGAGACTCTTTTTTTTTGTTGTCTCATCGGTTGGTCCATTGCGCAAAGCCACGCCAAAGAAAAAAGGCAAGCAAGGGCGCAAGCCAATGAAAAGCGCCGTTCTAACTTCGCCTGAGAATGTGGCTGAAGCATGCAGCAAAGCGGTCAAGAAGGCTGCTGCAGCATTGGCCGAAGCGGCCAAACCGGCTGGCAAGATTACCCGTAGACGCAACACAATCGGCGTGCCGATGGTAGCCGGTGAGCCCAGTGGAACTCAGGTCAATGAACCAGCCAAGAAACCAGCCAAGAAACCGGCCAAGAAGCCAGCAAAGAAGAAAGACTCTTCATCGTCATCCGAAGAGGAAGAATTTTGCATTATATGCAAAGATACATTGCCGAAAAAATTGACCAAACAAAATTCGATCAACTGCAATGTTTGCGATCGCCCGGTTCATCGTAAATGTCCCAAATTGGTATATGGCATTTACATTTGCGTTCATTGCGAGTCGCCTGATGATTCATATCACCCAGAAGACGAATTGGATGACGATTTCGATCTTTAATCATCAGTTTTTCTACCATTTTTTTAAATTTTTTAACATTTTTTACCATTTTTTTTCATTTTTCAACATTTATCCAAACCATTGTTACCACTTAAATACGTTAAAATCAATAAAATATGTTAGATAAACATCAGAATCACGATTCTACATCATTTTGGGTTCATCATGGGTACTCCACCTTGACTTGGGGGGGTGGCCCGCTCAACCATCACTTTTTTGACATTGCCATTTTTGGCACTTTTTGGAAAATGACTGAAAATTTTCTTCTTTTTTCATCTTTTGAAAAACTGACAAATAGGTTAGATAGCTTTAGGACTCCTCTATCCATTGGCAGTATCCGTTTTTGAAAAGGTTCATTGGTTGACATTTTAGAACCAAGAAACAAAGGGTGGCCCGCTCAGGCAACACTTACCTTATAGAAAATTTCATGAAGTAATCATCAGATTCACTCATATTACAAGTAAGAACAAATCTTCAATTTGAGTATAAAGACTAGATTTTATTGAAAATTTAACAATTATTCTGAATAAAAATCTAAGGGAAATAAAATCAATTGAACATAAAATATGAGATATAACATATTTTATAATCTACTCGATAAACGATTTACAACGATTTCTATATGCAATCTTTACGCAACCAAAATATCCCGTCCAAAACCAATATAACCGAAGTAAAATATCCAAGAATCCAATCGAAATAAAAAAAAAAAAGAGGTCTCTAAAAAATATGGGAAGAAAAATTCACAGCCATAATTAGAAAATATATTAAAAGTAAACTCATTTTTGATATCATAAAACATCATAACTTTCAGATATACTGCAGGGGCGTAACTAGGGAATTACTTATCTGAGGGTGCTCATATTTCACCCAGTGATAGCTGACCCCAAAAAAAGACATATTTTGAAGTAAAAAAAGGGGGGGTTTTTGGAACTTTTTGAAGTTATGGGGCAAAAACGTCAAAAATCGCCAAAATTCAAATGTTGTCTGATATCAAAGAAAATTTGTACATAAATAGAGTATAAAAAAAGGAGAATTTTGAGGAAAAAAACTGGTCCAAAAACTGGTCCCGATTGTTAGAAAACCATTTTTGGACCAGTTGGGACCAGTTTTTGGACCAGTTTTTTTTCTCAAAATTCTCTTTTTTTTATACTCTATTTATGTACAAATTTTCTTCGAAATCGAACAACATTTGAATTTTTGCGATTTTTGGCGATTTTTGACGTTTTTGCCCCATCACTTCAAAAAGTTCCAAAAACCCCCCCTTTTTTTATTTTAAAATATGTCTTTTTTTGGGGTCAGCTATCACTGGGTGAAATATGAGCACCCTCAGATAAGTAATTCCCTAGTTACGCACCTGATATACTGCGAATATCTAACTATGGCAATGGGAAAATATAATATCATTGAGGATGATACGATAAAAACTACTTGAAAATTATGGAAAACATACTCTATAGAGAAAACAAATTGAAGCTTTTTATGAAATTCTAAAAAACCCTCAAAAGAAATTCAGTTCAATATTTATAGTAGAATTCTTAGAAACATTACCAAATCTATACTGGGAAACGAAAATACGAAACGGATTTGACAACGGAAAAAAGAAAATAGATACAGTGCGCGAAATAAGGTTAGACGCACCAGCATTTTTCAAGATATCTTGTGAAAAAGAAAAGATTTTATTGCACTTTTTCTTTTGTAATTTTTTTAGAGATTATTTACGAATAAATCACAGGAAAAAATTTGAAAAATATTTTTTAAATTTTGAATTTTCCAAGTTTTTTCAAATTTTTGCGTTCTAAAAGTGCAAAATAAGGTTAGACGCAGTAGTTTACTTATGGCGGTTAAAGGGTCATTTTTAAGTATTAGTGTACACGTATACACATATAGTGTATGTGTGAACACATGTTCACACATTCACACATAAAGGAGGAGCATACATAGCATACATATGGGCTACATCAACCGAGACTAATATGGCAACGGACCTCGTTGTCATGTATTTTGTTGTTGTAATCGTTCTGAGTGTACTATTGTTTTAATATACATTCGAATGATTCTATCTCTTTCCCTCCCTTCTCTCTTTCGAAAAGAGAAAATCTACGATGCATATGGAAAACGCATCTGAATGCTATGATCGATCAGATGCAACTGAAAGTAGTAGTATTGTTTCATATGTGATATATTTTGTTGTCGATTGTGGTGTGAGTGACATCAAACCAATACATATAAAGTATAGAGTAGACTAAAAGAAAAAAAAGAGAGCACTGTACATACTCTCTCTCTCTTTTTTCTTTTCTAAACTGATCATCAACCGTTACTAATACGGCAACGGACTTGCTTACCATTTTGTTGTTGGAATCGAAGTGAGTGTGCCATTCAAAGTAAAAAAATCTACCAAGCTTTTTCAAATGTAAACAGTAGATCAAAAATGTGTCAAGTCTTTTTTTGATACAATAAACGAGAAACTTCTTAATTTCAGAAGGTTAGATTGAAACCGTGAAAACAAAGGTGATGAGAACGTTAATAAAAAATGAAAAGTTTTTTCCTTTCGAAATGAAACTCATCATTGAATCAAAAATGTTTTTGAGTTTTTTTATTATTATTATTACAAAAAATCTATGTTGTTTGTTGATTATTGATTAATAAACCATCACCAAATAAAACTTATATTGAAAAAAAACAAAAATTGTTCTGAAAAAATGATCAGATTCAAAATGTTTAATTGTATTCTTTATTTTCACTAATACTATTCTTCTGTTTGATTGTCCATTAAAATTCTCCTTAACCGTTCCATAATACGCCGGTGACTGTTGTGATTTGTCTCGATTTCCTCTTCCATATCTTCTTCTCCTTCTGATATATTATTTGTTGTGAATAATAAATAAAGGAGGAGCATACATGAATATATTATATGAATTTGCATCATCATCTCGGTGATGCAAAGTAAATGAAACGCGCAGAGTTGATGCCAAAGAACAACTAACTTTATTCATATTCTTACTCTCTATTTATACAATTTTGAATTTTGAACATTATTATTATGAGACCACCTACAATATGTCTCCAAACAAAAGTTAATAGTATGCCGACGATTTTTATTATGATTGGTTTTCTTACATGCTATACATGATCTGTGTTTCTCATTTCACGCTAATCATCTTTCTGTGTGAACTAATGCATTCGAACCTCACACAACGTCCAAAGAGTGCATATAACATTCGGCAATCTTTAAACACTCTATTGTGTATATATTTCTTTTCATTTCAATCATCGCTCACCAATTCTCATTTCACACTTATTTATTGTCAACTCTTTATTCTTGACCGTCATGAGAATACACGAATATGAATTCGTGAATACATAAATTCCAACACTCCCCCTGAATTCATATAATACTTAAACAAAAAAAAAATGTTAATTTTTAAATTTGCTTATTTATTAACTCTAAAAACCAAAGTTCGGCAAATGTTTTTCTATGTTACTGTAACTCGATACCTTGGTCAAAATATCGGCAGGCATTTCATTTGTCTTTTTATAATCAATAATTATATACCCGCTCTCAACCTTTTCTCTAATGAATTTGGCCCTAATGTCAATATGATTCGTTCTTGGTGAATAGTTGTTATTCAGAATTACCTGCATTACCCTTGTTGTCACAAAAAATCTTTATTTTCAATTGTTCATTAGTGAACAATTCGGTGTAAAGTGCATTTAGCCAAATTGCTTCCTGTATAGCCGCTACTATAGCCATATATTCAGATTCGGTTGACGATAAAGCAACTGTCGCTTGCTTTTTACTATTCCATGAAATACTACCACCGCACATCGTAAACAAGTAACCCGTTGTCGATTTTCTCTGATCTAAATCCGATGCCCAATCGGCATCCGAATATCCAACTATTTCATCTTTATTATTACCTAATGTTATTTTTAAATCAATTGTTCCTTTCAAATATCTTAATACACGCTTCACGGAACCCCAATGTGCTTTTCCAGGATTTTCACAATACCTGCTCAATAAGTTTACTGCATAACTTATATCTGGTCTACTAATCATTGCTAAGTATACCAAGCTTCCTATTGCTTCCCTATATGGTATCTTCATCATTTCTTTTCGTTCTTTGTCACTTTTTGGTGACATTTCCAATGATACCTTTTGATTCACATTTAATTGGTGTAGTAGCGGGATTGCAATCGCTCATATTAAATCTCTTCAAAACTTCGCGTATATAACTACTTTGATCAATTGATATTGTATTTTTGAATTTATTTCTAATTATTTTAATGCGTTGTATAGATGATACCTCTCCAATGAATTTCATTTTAAAACTACTGCTTAAGCTATCTCTTAAATTTTGTTCTCTTTTAGGATCATTAAAGAAAATTAAAATATCGTCTACATATATCGAAACTATTAAAATATTCTCCTCCTTGATGGAGAAATAGATGCATTGGTCAACTGTGCTACGTCTTAAGCCATTTTTCAATAGTACAGAGCTTAATGCATCGTTCCATACCCTACTTGCTTGCTTCAATCCATAAATTGACTTAACTTGCTTACAGCATCTCCCTGTTCCATCCTTGTATGGAACTGGTTGAACCATATAAACCTCTTCTTTAAGAGTTCCATTCAAAAATGCTGTCACCGCGTCCATTTGATGAATAGTCAATTTCAGTTTCGTAGCCATCACCAACAAAAATCTTATCTTGTATATCGCACCACTGGCGAAAATGTTTCGTTGTAATCGATGCCTTCCTTCGGAGCAAAGCCTTTTGCTACTAACCTTGCCTTATGTTTGACTTTGTTTCCGTCAGCATCCTTTTTGATGTTGCAAAACCTACCGGGAATTTGGTTATATTTCAAAAATTCTTTTTTTATTCTTCCAAATCAATTTCATCGCCTTCAAAGTAATCCCCTCCCGACGCAATGCACTTATGCCAACGTATTTTCCAATCTTCGATGCATGCCAAAAAGTCACTGGCAGGGATGGCCTTCAGAGCGCGAATTAATATTTCGTATAGAAATAAAAGAGTTTTGATTCTACTTTTCAGCACTATGTGCCTTGTTTATTCGTAAAACCAAGACTAAACTTTGTTACAATTCTTATTCTTATTTATACTAAATTGTATAAGGTAAATAATTGTATTAACTTCCCACCAGGAAACGATCAAAGTTTTCAGCCTAGTATCTTGTGAAATAAGTCAATAAAAAAGTAATGAAACTTAAAATACCATATGCCTAGTACGTTGATAAGCAATCATACCAGGAAACAAAATATTAAACTATGCATGACCCTGAACCATAAAGAAGTGCGTAATGTAGTGTCGTAGTGTCATTTACATATCGATCGTAAAATTTAGATCATAAAATGTAGATCATAAAATTCAGATCGTAAACTTATTTTGATCTTCTTATCATAAAACGCATATTGATTTATTTATCATACAGCATAGGCTGAAGGCCGAACAAATGCGTACGATTGTAAAAGTGTCAAAAATAATATATTGCATATATTAACTCTCCCCATTGAAAAAAAATCGACCGTCCCGGTTGATCTTCTCATTTGTTGTCTGCTACTGTTTTTTCTAGTCTATTATTCTTTTTTCTAGAAAATTTACCTCGAATTTAATTTGTTCCAAACCTGTTATGTTGTAACCCAGTTATTTAATGTATTATTTTCAATTCAAATATTATGGGTTATTTCTTATATTATCTTTGTGTATAATTTTGTCTTTTGTTGTCAAAACTATATTTCCTTTATCTTGTTTCACAACATGTTTTGTGTACAAATTCGCGTCTTTTCTTCGCCTATTACCCTTAACATATATTTCTTCTTTTTCTTGAAAAATTCTATTCTCCCTTTTCTTATTATGGTATTCCAGTGAATTTTTTTGTTGTTGCAATATTTTCTCTGATATTTTAGGATAGCCAGTTGGATTTAACTTAACGTTGACTGGTTTTTCGCCGGTTACTGAATGTATTGTTTCATTGTATTGTTTTACTGCGTTGAATATTTCCTCACTTGAATTCGTGTCGTTTTGTTTATTCAGGCATCTTATAATTTCTATTAACGTGCTGTGTGTACGTTCAACCTGCCCATTGCTGGTAGAATGTTGTACTGGTGCTTTAATTTGTATTATTCCATATTTTCTGTATATTGTTTTTGCTGCAGTGCTAACTAGGACAGCTTCATTATCCGTTATCAGGAATTTACAATTCGGATAGGTTTGTGTTAAAATTTCTTCTAATTTTTCATGAAAATTTATCTTTGACTCGATTGGATGTATTGTCAAGCATTTTGAATATCTATCTACACTCGTAACGTATTGTTTATTGTCGATGTAGAATAGATCCATTGAAATTGATTCTCCCACTGCTTTCGGAATTGGTGTTGATCCTATCAATTGTTTGGATGGTCTTCTTTCATATTTTTGTGTTTTACAGATTTCGCATCCCCTCACCCATTTCTGAAAGTCCTTTTTCATTTTTGGCCAATAGTATAATTTCCTTGCTTCTTCAAAATTGTTTGTTGCATTCCTGTGTGCTCTATTGTGGATTTTTTCCACAATATCTAATTGTTCTGTTAAATTGGTGATATTTTCCGCTATTGTTGTTGTATAAACAAATTTTTCATTTGGAAATGAATTTGAAATTATTTCTTTTATAAAAGAGAACGTCTCTCTCGAACTGGTAATCGCATTTATGCGATTATGTGAAATGACTTCTCTCAAATTTTCTATGAATTTATTTCTTGTTTTGAATCTGATTTTATGATGTTGATGATCGTGAAATGTTGTTTTTGAGGTTACATCGTCCTTATTTGATTTTATTATTTCAATTTGGTTTTTAAATCCATTTAATGGAAATGCAACCTGTTTTATTATTTCTGCGGGAGAACTCTCCATTTCTGTGACATAATTGATCTGATGCCTTGATAATGCATCGGCTACGACATTTTGTAATCCAGGCTTATATTTTATTTCAGCTCCAAATTCAGCTATGAAATTTTTCCATCTTTTTAATTTAGTATTTGGATTTTTTTCAGAAATCGAGTATACCAATGATTGGTGGTCAGTGTAAATTGTTAAATCGGCTATACCATATAAGTAATTTCTCAATTTTTGTAAAGCCCATACGATTGCTAATATTTCTTTTTCATTTGTAGCATAATTTTGTTCTGTTGAATTTAGTGTTCTTGAAATGAAAGTGACAGGGTGTCCCCCCTGAGATAATACTGCTCCAAGAGCGAAATTACTTGCGTCTGTGATTAATTCAAATGGTTTTGAGTATTCAGGTTGATATAATTCGACCTTTTCCTGAAGTAATATTTTTACCCTTTCAAAGGCGTCTTTCGCAGCCTGATCTAATTTTATTTCTATTTTACTACTCTTATTTGCTTTTACTAATCCATTTTCTCCCCGCAAGTGAATTGTGAGAGGTTTTGTTATGCTTGCATAATTTTTTATGAACTTCCTATAATATCCAGCAAGTCCCAGGAATGAACGTAGTTGTTTCAGGGTTTTTGGAATTTCATAATCGCGAATTGTTGCGATTTTTTCGGGATCCACAGTTATTTTATTATGTTTTATAATGTGACCGAGAAATTCAATTTCTGCTTTGAAGAAATGTGACTTTTCGTTTGAAATTTTCATATTTGCTTTATGAAGAGCATGAATTATCGTTGTAATATGTTTAATATGTTCTTCTGGAGTGTCTGAGAATATTAGTACATCATCGATGTAGACGTATGCGAATTTTCCAATGTATTCGTGAAGAATATCATTCACGCATCTTTGAAATATTGCTGGTGCATTTTTTAATCCAAATGGCATTCTTTTGAAATGATATTTAGCATGATTAACTGAAAACGCTGTTTTTTCTCTATCTTCTTTTTTAATGGATATTTGATGAAAACCTGATTCTAAATCAATTGTGGAAAATATTTTGGCTTTGCCAAGGTTTAGAATTGTCATATTAATGTCGGGTATTGGATATTTATCTGTGATAGTTTGATCATTTAATTTTTGGAAATCTATTACTAGACGACGTTTTGCTTTACCATTTTCATCTATTCCCTTTTTTGGCACGACCCATATTGGCAAATTGTAAGGTGAGAAACTCTTTTCTATGATTCCGTTTTCTAGTAGATTTTGTATTTCCCTGTCAACGAAGTCCTTGTCGGCATATGGATATGGATATTGTTTCATCCATATTGGTTCGTTTGTTTTCGTCCTTACTGTTGCTTCTATTGTGGTTGTGTATGGTAATTTTTCCGATATGTTTTCATTTTTTCTCATCAATGATAATATTTCTATTTCGAATTGTGAACAATTATTTGTGTAATTTATTTTATGGTGTTTTTGATTCCTATAGTATATTTTATATTTTGCAAAATCGATTTTTGCCTGTATTTGAACTAAACCCTGTTCTCCCAAAATCATGTCGTATTCATTTAGTTCCTTTATGTCAAAAAATGTTAAGTCGAATCCTAACAAATTAATTATTCTTTTAGATTTAACAGTAGAATAACCGTGTATCGTTTTTATTAAGCTAGGTTTAGATAATGGTATTGATTTTCCTATTTTTGATTCCCTATGAATATAATTATATGTAGCTCCAGAGTCTAATAAAATTCTTACCCGTTGTCTAGTTTCTTTGTCATATCTTACCAGACACGGTAGTCCTCCTATTCTTCTAAAAAAGCACTTGATTCGTTTTTTTGTGTAGAGTCATCTGAATAATATTCTTCAGTTGCAATCGGTTGAATTTCCTCTTGTAGTGTGTTCAATTTCTGCAATTTGTGTGGTGGTTCACAATGTTGACGTGATGGATTATATTCCCTTTTTTCCGGTGTTCGTGGTTGCTGCCAGTTTGTTATTTGGTTTGTCTTGTCCATTCTCATAGGGTTATGTTGATTTCCATATCTTGGTTGATTTGTTTCGTAACGTTGATTTGACATTCCGTTGTACCTTGGAGTAGAAAATCCCCGTTGTTGTTGCATAGATCGCGGTGGCATTGGGCATCGTTCCAATTGTAAATGCTCATTGTCGTAGAATGTGGTTTGAGCAATTGTATATGCTTCCGACAATGTTTTTGGTTGTTGTCCGTATAAAATATGTCGTATTGCCTGTAGTTTTATTCCGACTATAAAGGTACGAATCGCCTTTTTTTGTGCTTCTGTGACCAAAGATTGTTGTTCACTCAAAAGTTTATAAGTCATCGTGATTTTGGTAATTATCGCATTTAATGCAAAATTGATTGCATTATAGTATTCATGAAGTGTTTTGTCGTGTTGTTTGATGGAGGTCATTTCTGCCTCGATTGCATATAATGGTCGTTGATCTGTATATGCTGCATCCAATGTTTTTAGAATGCAAATAATGTTATACGGAGTTTTGTTGTTTGTTAGTTGATCTGCTGCTGCTCCCGTTATTTTTGCTCGTATTATTGCCAAGGCTGCTTCATATTTTGGATGTTTTTTATGTTTGTCAATTATTCTCATCCTGCGAGACACTTGATTTCTCCATGACCTGTATTCATGTAGTTTTCCTGAGAATTCTGGGATTGCCTTATAGGATTCCAATTGGATGGCATCCCCAATTGGAATTGTTGGTTCAATATCAGGTTCGTCACATACAGGCATCATGATGGTGTCATCGGTGTTTGTTCCCACACTCATGGTTTCCATCCTTTTTTCCAATTCTGCTCGTTTCAATTCAGTGGCTTGGAGCTGTTGAGTTATTTGTTTGATCTGATCCGTTAGTGAATGTATGTGGTCGTTAACTGTTGTCATTTTAAATTTATTCTTGGATGGTCGTAACGTTGTGTTGACGAATCACCCTGTCGTTATGAATTATATATAACTTTTTGCACGTTTTTATTAGTTTGAATACTATTAATTTTATTAGCACCAAGACGAATAATATCATCCACAATTTAACGTAGGTTATGGTATCTGTTATATGTTCAAAATCTTCTCTATTTATTTTATCTTTCACTACAATATTTTCGGTAGTTACATTTACCATTTTTTATTTCGCACTTCCGATTTTAATGTACGTTGAATGCGATTTTTAACACTTTGATTATTTAGTTGTTCTTATTTATCCCCCAAGTAAAGTTGGATTTTTTAGTTTAATTTTATTGGATCTCGTTAATTTGTTTTTTCAGTGATTCGATCAATCCCTTATTTTATAAACAGTGTGGTGCTGCCACATCAGTTTTAGTTTTAATTGAAAACGCTCGTCAAATTTTCCTTTTACACTATGTGTAATTTGTTAAATTTTGAGTCTCAGTGTTTTCCCTTTTTTTTATTCTTTTTAATCTGTGTATTACTAGACCATAATACAACGCTTTTAGGTCTCAGATTATTTCTTTTGCTCTCCAGTAAATTGTCTCAATCTGTGTATCACTAGACTATGATACAACGCTTTTAAGTCTCAGATTTTTTTTTTAACAATTTCTTTTGAGTTCTTTTAAGGTAAGCTCACTGTTTTATTATACACTTGACTCTCCGTGTATGCACTTTTTATGAGATAAAACAGATCTATTCAAACCTTCCCAGTTGAGCCCCCAATTAATATTTCGTATAGAAATAAAAGAGTTTTGATTCTACTTTTCAGCACTATGTGCCTTGTTTATTCGTAAAACCAAGACTAAACTTTGTTACAATTCTTATTCTTATTTATACTAAATTGTATAAGGTAAATAATTGTATTAACTTCCCACCAGGAAACGATCAAAGTTTTCAGCCTAGTATCTTGTGAAATAAGTCAATAAAAAAGTAATGAAACTTAAAATAATAAAATTCAATAAAAAACTAATGAAACTTAAAATACCATATGCCTAGTACGTTGATAAGCAATCAATACCAGGAAACAAAATATTAAACTATGCATGACCCTGAACCATAAAGAAGTGCGTAATGTAGTGTCGTAGTGTCATTTACATATCGATCGTAAAATTTAGATCATAAAATGTAGATCATAAAATTCAGATCGTAAACTTATTTTGATCTTCTTATCATAAAACGCATATTGATTTATTTATCATACAGCATAGGCTGAAGGCCGAACAAATGCGTACGATTGTAAAAGTGTCAAAAATAATATATTGCATATATTAACTCGCGCGCCGATTCACGTTGAATCTCTTCAATCGACTCAAAACGATGTCCCCGGAGCGGTCTTTTTAGCTTAGAGAACAGCCAGAAGTCACACGGAGCTAAATCAGGTGAATAAGGTGGTTGCGGAACGATATGAGTTGAATTTTTGGTGGAAAAATCTAAAAAAACCAATCAAAGAAATTTCATGGTTTTGGAACCAAACGTGAATTGGAACTTTTAACTTAAAAAAAGCTTTTGAAACGGTGTTCATAGTTTATGTGGATAACCAAGAGATCTAACCATCACTCTTAAAGTTCATCGACGATGTTTCACTGAAAATTTTCTCATTTTTTTGATGTTGATGGTTCAAGCAGAAGCTGAAAATCAGAGGTTTAGGTGTTCTTCAACTTCTAGGAAAATTTTCTGTCGTTTGAAAAACCTGGATCTTATTACAGTTCGATAGAGGAAGGTTCAATATATGATCTCAAAAGATCTGTTTGTCGAAATTTGATATTGCAAACAAAATTTATTATAACTTCTTTTGAGAAAAAAATGGAAAAAATGTGCAAAATCGCCAAATGCACTTTTGGTTGCTCACAAATCACAAACCAAACTACTTGAAAAATAGAGATATTGTCATGAAATTTGACACAGATGTCAAAGACAGTACTGCCAACCTAAAAATAAAAACACTTGTCCCTATCGGAAGACCAATGAAGTTTAAATTTAAATTTCCCGGTAGGTTTTGCCCACAGTAGTACAGTCAATTGCTCGCTTTCCCTCGGGAATTTCAGTTAAAATCCACGTTTTATTTTTCATGAGTGCCTCATATTCCTCATTCATTGCTTGTCTCCACTTGTCTGCATCTTTGTCGATCATAGCTTCCTCATAACTTATTGGAATATCGTCGTTTGGCACTTCACAAAACTCCTCTTCCTTTATAAAGAGAGAATTTTCTACATTATTATCTTTAATTTCAATTACCTCTTTGTCTCCTATGAAATCAACATCTCTACTAATGATGACAGTTTTCCTCGCTTTGCTATATAAACGATAGCCATTTGGTGCATATCCGAGAAATATACACTCTTCTCCCTTTTCGTCAAGTTTCTTTCTCTTTTCTTTTGGAATGTGAGCCAATGCCGTTTCAACAAAAATTCGTAGTTTCTTCATATCAAAAACCTCACCGTTCCATATTTCATTTGGTGACTTCTTATTGCATTTCTTCGGAACTATATTCAACAGATGTGTCACTGTATTTGCTGCTTCTGCCCAAAATCTCTTTTCTACGCCAGAGTCTATCAATAAACTTCTTACTCGTTCCATTATAGTTCGGTTATATCTTTCTGCAACACCGTTTTGCTGCGGCGAATAGGGTATTGTCTTTTGATGCAAAATACGATATTCTTTACACAAGTTTTCAAATTTGGAAATCACGTACTCTGTTCCATTATCACTCCTAATTGCGCGTAATAGCTTTCCAGTCTGTTTCTCAGCCAATATTTTAAATTCATTGAATTTATCAAATACTTCACTTTTGGCTCTTATTGGAAAGAGAAATATTTTCTTCGAATAGTCATCTATTATCGTCATAAAATATTTATAACCGCTCAGAGATTCGACCGGTAACGGACCGTTCACATCCGTATGCACCAATTCCAAAACTTCTGTTGTTCTCTTTTTGCTTGACTTAAATGGTTTTCTTGTTTGTTTTGCCTTCACTTTGTGTGTCAACACATTTTACTTTGGGCAACTTAACTCTTTTCAGAAATCGCATATTTCCATAACTTAAATGCCCCAGTTTTCTATGCCATATTATGCTTTTATCACTTTCTTCACTTGTACATTTTTCGTTTGCAACCATTGCTGCAATGTTTTCTGGCTTTGTATCTACCTTGTACATGCCCTCAGTCAGCTGTGCTTTCATTATTGTTCCTCCTCTATCGTCTTTGACAAAACATGATTTGTTTTTAAACGTAACTTCATAACCTTCACTTGTTATTTTTTTTACGGATATCAAATTTGCACATAAATTTGGTACAAAGAACACTTTTTTAATAACACATTTGATTTCTTTTCCATCAACTAGCAAATTCATATTTACGTTTCCCACTAACTCTGCTTTTATTTTTCTTTCATTTGCTATCAAAATTTCTTTATTTTTAATCACTTCAACATTATTCAATATGTCTTTTCTGTTCGTCATATGTGACGTCGCACCACTGTCAATGTACCAATTATTCTTCATGTTTTTTTTTTTTTTCGTGTTTATATTGCTACGATAGCTTTATCTTCTTTTTCATTATCTTTTGTTTCAGCACTTTGTTTACTTTCTTCATTTGCACTTTTCTTTTTAGGCAATTTACATTGCTTTGCAAAATGCGAGGTTTGACCACAATTAAAGCACTTCTTCTTCTTTTTCTTTGGGCAATCGAAGCTTAAATGAAAAATGCTTCCACACGAGAAACATTTCTTCTTCTTTGTTCCCTTTTTAAACTTTAAACTTTGCTGCCATTGCCTTTTCTCCGGTATCTCTTTCATTGCTCATTGGGTCTTTAATACCCTGTAACAATACCGTCTTCACATAATCAACAGTAAGTTCTTTTCCGGAGTTTTCTATACCTAAAATCATGGCTCTATACTGTTCTGGTAAACCACCCAACAACAATGAAGCAATTACATCTTCTTGAATCTTGAAGCCCGCCAATTTGCTTTTGGCCCAATAAAGCAATATTTCGTTGATATACTTTTCCATATTTCCGATCTTCTCCAATTTGATTGATACTAATTGACTCATTATTGTCACCTTCCTAACAGTACCAGAATCTGCGAATGCTTCCGTAATTCCATCCCAAACTTCTTTTGCGCTTTTCGTATCCTTTATATAACTATATAAAGTTGGTTCAATCAACAGTTTCAATTCACTTATCGTAAGTGCATTTGAATCTGGAGATTCTTCCGGCGGCCACGGTTTTTCAATCACACGCCATAGATCTTTAATTATCAAATATGATCTGGCCGCAACACGCCATTCGTCAAAATTCTCACGGCCTTTTAGTTTATCAAACGATGCTTTTCCATTTCCAGTTGCCATTCTTTTAGTCAAATCTGGATTTGATTTTTCCGTTGTTTCTATTTTTGTTTTTTGCTCTGATAAAGGTGTCAACGGACAAGAACTTGTCCGTCCGTCCGTCCGATTAGGGCTAAACGGACGGACGGTCGGACAACAAAATTTTTGCGTGCTCTAGGCGGACGGACGGACGGACAACAAAATTTTTGCGTGCTCTAGGCGGACGGACGGACGGACAACAAAATTTTTGCAAGCTCTAAACGGACGGACGGACGGACAACGAATTTTTTGTGATATCTGAACGGACGGATGGACGGACAGCAACATTCAACAAGTTTTGAATGGACGGACGGACGGACAACAACATTTGGCGAGTTCTGAACGGACGGACGGACGGGCAAAATTAGACGGACGGACGGACAAGTTCTTGTCCGTTGACACCTTGTAATTTATTAACTTTCTTTTCAGAAGAAAAGGAGATGGCATGACTATTTTCATGAGATTTGGTAAAATTGCGATTAATGTGCGTGTATTCCAAGTCAATTCAACCAATTCTTCGTACTTTGATAGAATTGTGTCAATTGTGTTTATTGTACCAGGTAACATTTTGGCAATATTCATGGCAATAGCACGACCACCATAACCAGCCGAAATTTGATCACGTTTCCATTGTCCTAATCGATTTTCAGTCACAATCACTTGCAATTCTTTTAATAAACGAATAAACCGATCACAATTTGTATTTAATTGTAAATTTCGCAACGTTTTCCATTGACATTCATCCATTTTTCATTGATTTTTTGATTAGCATTTTCCATAAAAGCCAAACGGCGACTATCGACTTCTGGACTTTTAATGCTATTCAATTGTTGAAATTCCTCCATTCGTTTGTTGTATAATAACATTCACACACATAGAAATAAGTGTCAGTGTTTATGTATTAGTGATTCTTATTTGTGAATCTGAAACAGAATTCTTTTCACCACTACAAAAATTCTTTTTCGTTCTAAGATTTTTGGAAATGTTGGAATTTTTTTATCTTGAAAATTATCACGCACATACATAAATATGATATTATCTCCCAATGAAAAATGAATTAAAGAGCTAAACAAGTTGTTTAAAATAACGAACAGAAGTGGAAGTTTTCGCTTGGAAAATGATGCATGTCCGTCCGTCCGTCTAATTTTGTCCGTCCGTCCATCCGTTAAGAGCTAGTAAAATGTTGTTGTCCGTCCGTCCGTCCGTTAAAAGCTATCAAAATGTTGCTGTCTGTCCGTCCGTCCGTTTGGAGCTCGCGAAACTTGTGTTGTCCGTCCGTCTGTCCGTTTAGAGCTCGCGAAAATGTTGTTGTCCGTCCGTACGTCCGTTTGGAGCTTGCAAAAATTTTGTTGTCCGTCCGTCCGTCCACCTAGAGCACGCGGAAATCAGGTTGTCCGTCCGTCCGTCTGTTCAGACTGAACGGACGGACGGACGGGCAAAAATGACGGACAGTCCGTCCGTTTGACACCTTTAGCTCTGAACCTACGCTCAAATCAGCAATTGATCGTGCTAATTCTTTTACTTATTGCGCTAGCTCACTTGTATTTATCACTTCGGTAATGTTTTCTTCTTCTGCAGCGCTTGCTGATGCTATTTATAATATATTTCGTCGATATTTCTTCTGGATTGATTTCACCCATCCAGTTGGTGATTCTTAAAACATCACCCTGCTCGATACGTACATGTACTGAGCCTGCAAAACTGATACTTCTCTTGTTGCTTTCTTCACCAGTGTGCCAGCTTATGATTTTTCGAACTTTCGCCGTATTCTCATTAAAGATTACCAAACCACTCTCTTCATTTGTCCTTGTACTACCTGTGTATTCTATTTTATAGAAACCACTGTCCAAAAGAATACTGCCTCTTCGTGATATCGCAATTGAATCAGATATTTTCCATCTTGCAGTCAATGGATTAATAATATGCACGTAATTTGGTTCTAATAATTCTGTTTCTATTTCAAACATCTTCTTAATTCATTCCCATTACTTATCACCTAAACTCATATTCAACTGAATAAAAGGTTTGTGATATTAACAATAATAGCTGTTTTTGCCTAAACTCAAATTTGAATTTTAAATCAAAGGTTTGCACTATTATTGCTCGTAATCTGGGCCCATAACCCTCATGCAAAGTAAATGAAACGCGCAGAGTTGATGCCAAAGAACAACTAACTTTATTCATATTCTTACTCTCTATTTATACAATTTTGAATTTTGAACATTATTATGATGAGACCACCTACAATATGTCTCCAAACAAAAGTTAATAGTATGCCGACGATTTTTATTATGATTGGTTTTCTTACATGCTATACATGATCTGTGTTTCTCATTTCACGCTAATCATCTTTCGGTGTGAACTAATGCATTCGAACCTCACACAACGTCTAAAGAGTGCATATAACATTCGGCAATCTTTAAACACTTTATTGTGTATATATTTCTTTTCATTTCAATCATCGCTCACCAATTCTCATTTCACACTTATTTATTGTCAACTCTTTATTCTTGACCGTCATGAGAATACACGAATATGAATTCGTGAATACATAAATTCCAACACTCGGCTTGTTGTTGAAAACAATCGTTTGGATACTTTTGTGTTGCGCGCACAAAACCATATTCGTGAAACAATCAATTGTGCTATCAATTTCAATTAGTGACGTTGGAATCTGCAGTTCACTGACTCAATTATTTGATGGAATTTGCCTTGGTGTAATCGAATCTGATGTTAGATGGCAATACAATTGATTCGGCAGTGCTACAGATTGTTGGTTTGTGATCAGATGAAATTAGGTCTGAATATGTGTGAAAATCGAAGGAAAAATTCACATTCGAAAGCAAAATATCAATAGTAGACGGTGTTTGGCCTGAATGTGGATAATGTGTATGATCAGCTGTGTGATGAATCAAGAAATCATTCAAATTATGTAGTGCATAGAGCCCACTTTCTTGTTTACATTACAATTCCATGAAGTGTGTTTCGCATTCAAATCACCAAATAGCATGTATTGATTGTTTGAATTGGTCAGTTTTTCAATATCATTCACAAAATGCTATGTATGTCTCGTTTGTTAAATGGTTGCCAGCACATAACATGCACTCAGCAAATCGATTACAACTACCAATACCGTGGCTATACATAGCGCATTTAAAACATTGTGTTGGTCCCTTGTTCTTTGGTTTGAATTTTTGCCATTTAACAATGTGGTGGTAGACCGTTCTTATGGCCGATACCGTTTTTATATTTATTTTTTCAGTTTGTGTGAAATGGCACAAGTACATTTTCGATGATAATTTTATATTGAACATCACTATTTTATTTGGTGTGATATTATGTGTTGTTGTTGAACTGTCACTTATTTCTTTTACTTCGATTTTGAGCAAACCACATAAAATTAATTTAAATGCTTCATTTTCACCTGACGGATGCGAATAATAATTGATTTTTTCTTCGTCATTGGAATTGTTTTTTTTTTCCTCTTTTCCCTTCTAATATGTATTAAAACTTTTATCTTTGACACGCAAGCGATATATTCACGACTGTATGCTATGATAACTGAATCATTACTGACATGATTGATATGAATGAATTAACATTATTGATATGAATGAATTAACATTATTGATATGAATGAATTAACATTATTGATATGAATGAATTAACATTATTGATATGAATGAATTAACATTATTGATATGAATGAATTAACATTATTGATATAAATGAATTAAACAGAAACATTGAAAATGTAATGTTCTGGTTTCACTGAATTCACAATAAAATTTTAATAGACATTAAGAAATGAAAATGAAATGTACGCAAGTGACAGAATGTCAAATGTGTAGAGTATGAAATAAATCAGTCAAATTAAATTGTAATCATAAAAAAGTAGATGGCGACACATACGGAAGAAAAAATATTGCTAGAAATTGAGGCCACATGTAAAATAAAGTCAAAGAAGAAAGGATTGACTCTCTTCTTTTTGGATGGTGAATCGGATCAGACGTGAGTCGTAATAAATCGAATGTAATGAAAATTGTAAAACACGGGGGAAAATTTACATTGTTGCGTTGGTCTAAGACGAATTTATTGACATTTGTGATTGATTTGTATCGATTCTATCGTCAGTTATCAAAATTCTTGGAAATCAGTAAAATTTTTAGGAATTTTACAACGAAGACATTTTATGCGAAGAATCGATTGGATTGATTTACTCGATGCGAACCAACGGACCCGAGTAATGGGATTTTCTACTGGTAGCGATTTTGGAATCACCCTAATCATGAGTTAAAGTGAATTACTCGAAGCGAATAAACGGACCCGGGTAATCGGATATTCGGTAACAAAGTTTTTTTTATTCACTATCAAGGGGATCATCAAGTTAAATGATTTGTTCAGCGCGAAATATCCAACCAAATGAGAGCATAGAAAAAGTGACCGGAAATTTAATTATAAAAATTATCGCGGTCGGAAAAGACTTTTTTTAAGGGAAAATCATAACACGTGGCGCCCAACTTGCATAAAATTGATTGTGAGAAATGTGCTCGAAATAGGAATTGATGAATTGTTGTAATTGCATATAGTTTAGACCGTACGGTTAAACATAACCTAACTAAAGTAAATGTTGAGGAGAAAATATTCGCACAAGAAAATCAATTGTTTTTGCGAACACATACAATACAAAACACACGATCAATTGAACCCGAATTGTTTTTGTAATTTGATGATTAGCTACCATCTGAATCGCAATAGCATAAAATATGAAAGTATTGTACTAACAACTAAGAGTAATTTAGATAGAAAAAAAGCATTACGCGCAATATTTCTAGGAAAAAAAAAATCGTGTAATTTGTTTTGCTGAAAAAGAAAATTTTTTTTTTATTGTCCCGTCTGTAAGACGTAATTCGGACTTGATAATAAATTAATGGTTAAAAATTTTTTTTCTTTCTCAAATTATGTAAGAAACCGAAACACATTCCGAAAATTTTTTTTCACATTTTAAGGCATCGTTAAAATACAGTTTTCGAGCCGAGTAGAATTTTTAAAATTTAGAATTCTATTGAAAATTGTTGCATGAAAATTTGAAATTGATTGAAATACTTTGAAAATTTTTATTATTATTATTATTACTGCACCAAACAGCGTTTCTTCGCCAAAGGTGGTTTATTTAAATAATTTTTAAAATATATTCACAATTGATTTACATAAAATAGTTGATTCAATAATTGTATCGAATCAACAATCTATTGCCAATCCTAATGATTTCGGAGCAAGTCTCTGTGATTGCTGAACTACAAAAATGAATCGAAATGAAACAAACAATTAATGGTTAATCTATTGGTTTCATAAATAATTCATTCAATCTTTTCTTAAATCGATGAGGGTAATGTACTGAAAGCATTATTGACAATTAACGCGAACAAAGGAGCTGGACCGGATAATATATCACCGAAACTATTGAAAAATTGTGCACATGCATTGGCAAAACCACTTACAACATTGTTTTGCAAATCACTTCGCAATGGATTTGTTCCAGCAACATACAAGGAATCACGAATTGTACCGATATTTAAATCGGGTAAAGCGAGCAATGCAAGCAACTATAGGCCAATTGTGATAATACCAACATTATCAAAAGTGTTCGAAATGATTATCTACGACAAAATCGGTGCATTTGTAAACGGTAGAATCAAGCAAAACCAACATGGCTTTGTGAAAAATCGATCGACATCAACGAATTTGTTACAAATGGTTAATTATACAATGGATTCTATGGCAAAACGTTGCCAAACTGAAGTATTATACACCGATTTTGAGAAGGCATTTGATAGAGTCGATCACAACAAATTGTTACACAAGCTAGCAAAATTTGGATTTGGTCGACAACTAGTCAGATGGTTTCATTCGTATTTGACATCGCGCAGACAATTTGTGAGAGTTGGTAATGGAAGGTCAAGAACCTTCAATGTTTCATCTGGCGTGCCAGCGGGAAGTATTTTAGGACCATGTTTTTTTATTATTTATATAAACGATATTGTTGATTTCATCACCGACGCTTATGTATTATTATTCGCAGATGATTTGAAATTGCCATAGCATCGCCAATTGATACTTCTCACACAAAAAATACATGCATACTTCAGCTATACAAACTGTGTAGCAAATCAATGTGTATGTAAAATTAGTATGGACTACACACAAACGCTACACTTTGTACATACAAATGTGTATGTATTATGTGTAGCGTTTGTGTGTAGTCCATACTAATTTTACATACACATTGATTTGCTACACAGTTTGTATAGCTGAAGTATGCATGTATTTTTTGTGTGTTGTTTTCAAAATGCGATTAACCAATTGAATGAATGGTGCGTACTAAATAGGCTACATCTAAACCTGAAGAAGTGCTTCATCATGACATACGCAAGTGGAAGACATTTCAATCACGGCTATACGATCAACAATGACCAGCATACGTTTCAGGGGCGTAACTAGGGAATTACTTATCTGAGGGTGCTCATATTTCACCCAGTGATAGCTGACTCCAAAAAAAGACATATTTTGAAATAAAAAAAGGGGGGGTTTTTGGAACTTTTTGAAGTTATGGGGCAAAAACGTCAAAAATCGCCAAAAATCGCAAAAATTCAAATTTTGTCCGATTTCGAAGAAAATTTGTACATAGATAGAGTATAAAAAAAGGAGAATTTTGAGGAAAAAAACTGGTCCAAAAACTGGTCCCAACTGGTCCCGATTGTTAGAAAACCATTTTTGGACCAGTTGGGACCAGTTTTTGGACCAGTTTTTTTCCTCAAAATTCTCCTTTTTTTATACTCTATCTATGTACAAATTTTCTTCGAAATCAGACAACATTTGAATTTTGGCGATTTTTGACGTTTTTGCCCCATAACTTCAAAAAGTTCCAAAAACCCCCCCTTTTTTTATTTCAAAATATGTCTTTTTTTGGGGTCAGCTATCACTGGGTGAAATATGAGCACCCTCAGATAAGTTATTCCCTAGTTACGCCCCTGATACGTTTGATAGAGTCGAGATTCAAAGAGATCTGGGTGTGATTTTTGATACGAAGCTCACATTCATTAACCACATTGATGCCATCATAGCCAGTTCACGCGCTGCGATGGCCTTCATAAAACGTACATTAAAGAATAAGTTTACAATTGAAACAGCAAAAATCTTGTATTTTGCATTAGTCAGGACCAAATTAGAATATGCATGTATTGTATGGCAGCCATACCACAGAATATATACAGATAGAATTGAATCAATACAAAAAATTGAGATTTATTTTCCAACGTGATGAAAATTATAGATTGCCACCGTATGTATATAGATGTGATGTTTTGAAAATACATTAAGAAATAACGAACTGATTAGATTAAGAGTTTTTGGAAGTGATTTTTCTCATAATCAACCGTTTTGTGTGTCTTGTAGAAATTTCAGTAAAGTAAGGCAACAATTTTTAGATTCAGCATCGAGGACAATATTTAGATATAATGTGATTAATGTCGACAATTCAGTATTTTTGTAAATAGTGTAATTTTTAAAACGAATATCTTTGAATATCTTTAAATATCTGATTAGCAGTGAGCACAATCGGTTTACGTAGAGTGTCATTCCGTTGTCATTAGGGCTGTTGGCTGAGTAAATTAATCGGGAAGTGCTTCACTGCCAAAGCGAAGCGAGAAATGAACTAATGAATATTGTAATGTAAATGTAATGTAATATGCTTTTAATGTCAATCTGTGATCAGATGAAGAATAAATAAATTAACGAATTTAAAAATTTTGATTTTGATAGCGAATGTGATTCTTTATGGGAAAAGGGTCTTGTTTGTGCTAATTGTGGATTTTTGTTGACTTTTTTAACAAGAGTGCCGGAAATTGTTTTGAACTATCAGTCAAATGAAGATGTTGTGATTTTAGATATATGTCGCTTGGAATCTGGAACATCTTTATCTCTTTTTAATTCATTCTTATCATATATGAATTAGTGATTAAAAATGTCATGTTCTAGTTTTGGATTTTCAATAAATAAAAATGGATTTTAAAATTTTCAAAGAAAAATACATAAGTGTTTCAAAATGCGTCATTTTTTAGTTCCTTGTGTTCGTAATCCGCGAATTGAATTTTTATATAACACTGATCCTCTCTGGCGTGAAAATATTTCCTGGCCAATTGAAAAACGAAATGACACTTTTATTTTTTCGTGTAATATATGTTGTTATCCGATTTTTCGACCGGAACATATTTTTGATGTGATTAAAGTGTCTTCCTTTGGAACAGTTGTTGGTTATGTGATTAAAGTGCAAAATTTGTTAACTGAAGACTTCGATTATAAATTCGATGTTAATAATGTTCATAATCAGTGGCAAAGATTGATTATTTGTATGAATTGTGGAGTATTTATGAGTTTTCGGGAAGAATTGCCGAATGTTGTTATGGATTATTGGTCGACCGAAAATATAGGAATTATAAAAGAACGAAGAATGCGTTTTAGTTCAACCGAATTTTTATATTTTGAATATGAACAATAAGTGATTGACTATATTGGATTTTTTAAGGGAAAGGAAAAAAAAAGACGAAGAAACGAAAGATTTTTTTTTTTTTTTTGTGAGATTTATCGTGTAGAAACAATTTTAATGGATAGGAACTGGCGCGAATAAAATACAGAATATTTTAAAGAGTCTTTTATGTATTCCTTTGAACGCTTTGTATTCCATTCGATGTTAGTTTTCCCGCTTCGTTGTTATTTTAATTTTATCGTGATGAATTGAGTGTGAAAATGTGAATTATTTAGTTAGATTCATATCATTATGATTTACAAATAGGGAATATATTTACATTGTTTAAGAAATCGTATCGAATTGTCATCGGTAATTGTGGCCAATAATCAAATGAATACCATTTTCTCTTTTTATTGATTTTCTTCGGGATGAATCTCAGATGAATCTTGAGATGAATCTTCCGGTTAACATGTAATTCGAGAAAGTTTAAAATTCTTCTTGATTGAGATATATATTTCATATTTTGATTAATTGTAATAATTTCTTTTTCTTCAATTCTTTCTATATAATTCATATAATTTCTTTCATTTGAGTAATAATCATTTTATTTTTGAAAAATTTATCCCGATATATTATTATGACCAGTGTTGTAAATCAAACAAGCTTAATATAATATCAAAAATCGATTATCAATCGAAATGACTAAAAATATTATAACTTTATATTTCATTTTTTCCCGAGACGTTCGTTAATACAGTTATTCTTTCATTTGTTGAAGATTTTTGTTTTCAAGTTTAATCCCTTTTTTAAATTGTAATGTTCTTTTCGATATTTGTTGTTTTTCAAATGAATCATTTTTATATTGAGCTGTATTTAATTTGAGTCTTTGATTGAAGATAACTGCATTGTTATTATGTTCAAGAAGTTTAAAATCTTTTACTAGTATATTTTTTCCAATATTCGGATTTACTTTGTTCATTCCAATAATGATTTTCTTCACATGAGTTTTCAAAAGTATTTTTTGATGCAATTCTGGCTGCTGGTTTCTTTAGATTTTTATTCTTTTTCCTACATTCGGATTCGTGGTGTTTCCATTTTCTGCAAAATAGTAGTAATGTTTTAATAGTAAAAATTTAATTATTTCCCAATTAAGTTCATCCACATTGGTTAATGCATTTTTAGCATTTACTCCCATTTTCAACATAATTTGTTGGTGAAATAAATGTTGTTCATTTTTGTTAGAGCAAATATGCAAATGTATTGTCTGCTCTCCGCATGAATTCGTTAAATTTTTTATATGAGTCCCCGTTAAAATAAGGAATTTTATTTAGAAGATGTATGAACTTTGTATTTTGGACAAAATTATTAGGATAAATTTTACTTTTTGATTTGTTGTTTTTGTCAGGTTCATAATTTTGTAAATTTATATCAAATTTTAAATTATTATCATTTTTATCATATTCCGAGTCATTATCATGAATTGATAATGTTTCAACACAAAGTAAAATATCATTTTCGTGATCATATTCAGCCATGTTTATGAGTAAAAACAATTTTTTTCTTTGATAATATGCTTTGAAAACAGTCAAAACTTTACTCACTTTTTTTTTTTTTTTGATTGAAATTTTCTTTCTTAGTGGTATTAATTATTTTTTTCTTAGTGTTAAATTCCCGATGAGTTGATTTTCAGTTGTTTCTCTTTGTTATGGTTGTATATGTATATTTTGGAATATTTTTGATTCTTCGTCTATGTTTGGCGATAGTGTCCGAATTAAATGATGCCGGAATTTGAAAGAGTCAAGATAAATGGTGAATATTCTTCTCAGATATTTAGTGGTTTCCAAAGCCACATTTTCACAATGTCGATGTAATTATTTGGTATCAAATGTTGCTCCTGTTGTCAATTTGTGGTCTCGCTATGTGAGCTTGAGGATGCCAGAGTAATTTATTTTATCTTTTTACGTTATATTGTTTTCACAATATCGGAGTGTCATGGTCTAAATATTGGTGTCGTAAAGCATTGATATTTTTCATGATGCCAAATCTGGATGATTCCAGGGGTTTTCTATTGTTTTTGACGGTTCCAATGTTTACCAATGTTAATTTTTTGACTATGTCAATGTTTGACAGTAATTTGACTATGTCAATATTCAACGATGCCCTTAGTTTGTCTTTTTGTCAATGTTTGTTCTTTTTGACAACATTTTCAACGATGCCAGGCTTTTTTATATTGTGTTTTATGGTGCCAACCAATTTTTATTGGGTTTGTCAATGTCAATGTTTGGACGATGCCAGGCTCTCTATATCGTTTTTGACGATGCCAATGTTTGGACGATGCAAGGCGTTTTGTATCGTTTTTGACGATGCCAATGGCTTATAATGTCAATGGCTTACGATGCTAATTGCTTACGATGCCAATTGATTACAATGCCAACTGCATACGATGCCAATTGCTTACGATGCCAACTGCATACGATGCAAATTGCTTACGATGCCAATTGCTTACGATGCCAACTGCTTACGATGCCAATTGCTTACGATGCCAATTGCTTACGATGCCAAGTTCTTAGTTCGCAGCGCCAATTGTATATGATTTCGCCTGCTCAATCCCAAATCAGGCAGAAATCACATACTTTGTGAAAATCAAGGAAATAATAAAACAGAAGTGTTTATTTTAAATATGAATTTATTTTATTTTATTCAATATTTATTTACAACTTATTCACTGTACTTATTATTTCACTTTATGATTATCACTTTATTGAAGTCCTGATGGAACTGACTCGATCCACTTAGATTCGGCTGTCCTTATATATGATTCTAAGCAAGCTCATTGAGTTGCCGGCAGATGTAAGGACAGTCGAATTGGAGTGGGGATAATCTTAACTAGTCTATGTATCTTAATGAACTAAAGTACTTTCGAGTTGAGTGAATTAATTAATGAAATAAATTATTAATTCATTAATTTAATATTTTATTATTTTATATTAATTTATCAATTAATTATAATAATTTGTAATTGAATATAACTTAAATAATATTTATCTGATTCATTCATTAAATGTGTGACGGTGATCGCATATGCATCGTTATTTAATAACTCATATATGAATTATAATTTGGATCTTATTCAATGATGCATAGCTGAGCCGGCTACATCATTAACGTTCCAAATATTTTTTTTATTGAGACGCTATTCCGACATAGGTTTTTCATTTTATGGTTACAATTTTTAGGTTTTGAGAAGACTAGATGTAAAGTTTGGAGGTTTCTATCATTTGGATAATGTAATGATAAGCGGATCTCATACCCATGGAACGCCAGGTGGCTTTATGGTGCACTTATTATACGATATATCAACCTTCGGATTCGTACCAGAGACATACAATGCTCTTGTTTCAGGAATTTACAAGGTATGTATAGCAGCAAGTATTTTTATCTGTAACAAATTGTGGGGTCAAATTCATTGATAACATTGTGGGATTTATTGATCTTGGATACAATACTCAACAGCCGCGAAATTCTTTTTGGAATTCCGATTTTTACCGAAATTTTTTTTGGAATTCCACAATGAACTCGTTAAATTAAATTTGAATTAAATATCCTTTTTTTTAATAACACTGTGGAACAAATATGAGAGTATAAGAAGTAAACCCAGGTCTGATCGTACTGGGTGATATTAGAGGTCAAAACTAGAGACCATATCTTTTGCACATTTTCGTTTTTTTTCGGCTTTCATTTCTGCGGTCAACGTTATGTGTTTTTTCGATTAAAGTGGTATAAAAACTGATTTTTTTTCATATCTGCAGAAGTCAAATGATTGTTTACTCAGTACAGTCGGACCCGGGTTACCTTTTGATACTCTTAATTTGTTTTACAGTGTAATCTGATAAAAACGTAATCTGTAAGTGGAGAAAAATTACTTAAATAGAGAAATAAAAAAGTAATTTTAAAAATCGAAACAACAAAAAAAAAAACAACCAGAAGGTTTAATTAAAATAAAAAAGAACTTTCTTTCAATAAAAAAAACTAATTAAAAAGTAAAAATCGAAAAAGTATAATTAAAAAAATTACGATTCTGAAAGCGTTAGACAGTCACTTTACAGAAGTTTTTGAATAGCGAGGGTCTCCACGTGTCATTTCAGTTTTGTGATTTGAATTGTTTTTATTCACACAAAAGAAAAAAAAATTAAGAAATTTCTCTGTTATTCTTACTCGTTCGTAAACGATGTAAGCGACAGCTATGCATCTCGTTTTGTTTATTTATCAATAATTCATCAATTTTACCGTTGATTCATAAAAAAAAAAAACAAAACCAAAACAGAAAAACAGAATGCGTGTCAACTCACTGAGCATAGATTTCGCAAGCGAATGTACTTGCGTAACAAATTACTTCAAATTCAGTACAAATTTCAAATAATTTTGAAGCTAATATCTTTATGGGAACAACAGGAAGGACAATTAATCAATAAGTTTCGAGAATTTGGTACATTACCACAAGAAGGCCAAGTTGATTTATGCCTTCGAATTGTCAATCCAATGAAATGAATTTTTCACTTAGTGAAATATTGAATATAAGAGTGGTCCAGGTAAAGTTGTCTAACTCGACGAATATACGGCAAAAGGAATAAAAAAAAAAAACCAATATTTTTAAATTTAATTTTTCGAAAATAAAAAAAAAAATTTTGGAATATTTTAAAAAAAAAATGAAAATTCAAATCGCACCCGTACCCGAAGTAACATCAATGGGATCCGAATCGCAATCATTAAACTTGACAATCTGCCTTCTACCATTCATATAAGATGTAATCCAATTCAAAAGCTGATAATTCAAACCCATAATCCTCAGTTTTTGTACCAAAAGTTCAACATTTACCGAGTAAAACGCATTAGCAACATCAATATAAATTGCATCTGTTTGATTATGAGGTATTAAGTCATTCAAAGTCTGTGAATTGAAATCCTCCAAGTTAGTAATGGTAGATCTTCCTTTAACAAAACCATGCTGACTCGAATCAGAATTACATTTTGCAAGGTAACACTCATAATAAAACTCATCTTTTTATTCTGATTATTTTGCGGTTCATTGGTGAGTTCGTTCCGTTTTATTTTGTTTATTGATAGCGATTGATTTCGATGGCCAGTTGCGTTCGACACAATTATTGGTGATTTTTCTCGGGTGCAGTGTGGCTTAGCACGCCCCTCACCTTGAATTTATTTTGCTCGAAACAGTAATGGTGGGCCTCGGACGAGGGGAGGCCACGGAGCTCGTCCTCCCCGGGACTTGACCGGAACTCCATCCACCAAGAAGCCATCAATCTGAAATAAATTCTACTTTTTCAAGCACTGCTCCAACATCATCTACTACTACCACTACTAGTAGTATTCAAACTTCAATTGAACAATTAACTTCCCGATTTCAAACCAGCTTCAATCCAAACAGAGATCCAGACTATATAGATAGATACATTAGAAGCACTTTTCAAGATATTGCTTCTGGTGGCATATCTGAACCGCTAATAGGCTTATATGATTAAATGATATGATTTTGGTGAAAAGTCCAGTAAAAGACCACAAATTTCAAAATGTATACGAAGGCCCATATAAAGTGATAGATTCATCTGAAAGCTACATTGAAATAATGAAAAAGGAAAAGAAAATGAAAATTCATAAAAATATAGTTAAAAAAGCTCGCACAGATCATTCAAACTTAGACACTAATTTAAGTGGTACTTAATTTCTTTACAGGAAAATGTCCACGGATACAAAAACTGAAATATTTAGCATAATAAAATGCGCAGAACTTCTCAAATACAATATTTACAATGACAAATCATATAGTGAAAATCGAAATCTGTTAAAAGCACATTAAAAAACAGAAACAAGTTGGTTGACTAGACTTACGGAAAAATTGAAATATAAGAATTATTTAAATGAAGAAACGAACCGCATTCTGACCCTATGTAGAAAAATTGCAAACGATTCAAGAAAAATAATTTTCATTGATTCAAACGGACGAAAACTCTTTCAAGCTTTCATACTAACAGAAACGAATATAAATAATCCCATATATACAATACTAGAAAGTTTCGACATAAGTAATTTCATAATAACGAGAACTAAGGAAGAACGAAACGATGTAGAATACAGAAATTATTGTTCAAGCTTGTTAAAAAAGCTCACTACATTCTACCTGAATGATTATCTTAGAACGGAAATTGAATATTGTGTAAAAAGAAGACAAATTTTTTGTATAGCAAACATCAACTTAATGAAAAGATTAAGAGCACTCTGCGTAGATTTTCTAATACGATCACATGAATTCTTCTACTTTTCTGAAGCACTCAGACTTAAAGATAAAAAACTCAAAAATCTATTAATTTTAATGAAAAAAATAAAACAAAATTCCACATATATCACATTTCCTGAAGTATAACATTTTATTTTCAGGAAAATGGATAAAGAGAATTCAATCCAATACACTCTAATATGTGCAAAAATAACTGACTATAACTTCACGAAGGAAATATTGAAAAAATCAATAAAATATTGAGCCAAAAAACAAATTATTTTTACGCAATTTTTCACAGAAAATACATACACACACATTAATTCTACTGTCAAATACACAACTGTCAGTTTGAAATGGCTGGTTTCCAACGAAAGTTGGACATTTCACAATATTTTCTGCACACCAATACATATATATGTATATATAAAATGCGCAGAAAAAGTTGTGAAATGTCCAACTTTCGTTGGAAACCAGCTATTTCAAACTGACAGTTGTGTATTTGACAGTAGAATTTATGTGTGTGTACAAAAAGAAATGAATTACATTTCAAATTTATTCTCAACAATGGAAATCAAATCGAACAACCTATACCAAATAATAATTTTTTCAGACGAAACTTTTCGCACTTTATTTCAAGCCTATACAATTCTAAATGTCAAAACAAGACACATAATATCTAAATTACTGAAATGTTTCGATATAAGCAATTATATATTAACAAGAAACGTAACAGAGATATCAAGTATAGACTGCAACAAATATGTAGAAAAGTTATTATATGAACTAAGGGAAATTTGTCAAAAACATTTCCTAAAAGAAATACAAATTGACATTGATGTGAAAAGGTTTTTTGAACAAAGATTTTTAAAACTCATGGAAAAAATTAGAGAAGAAAATCTAAAAATTCTTATTGAATGCACAGAACTCAGAAATTTTCTGACATCTCTAAAAACGAGAGACAAATTGTTAGAAAAGATTTTAATCTTAAAAAAGAAATCTCTCCCATAACATACCCAATTCGATTTTCGAATTCTTTTCAGATAACTGCAACTGAAAAGAATGTCAAAAATTTTCGACTGTCGTCAAATAATAGACTACAATATATTCGACAGACATTCATACGAAGAAAATCAAAAAATATTGAAAAATTATATTATAGAAGAAGAAGAATCTACAAAAAGAAAGCTATTCACTTTTCGATTACTGAAGTCCAACTCAAGTGATTACATAAATAGGGAAATGACTAGGATTCTAGATTTATCATTAAATTACAAGCATACTTACAGATATTTATGGTCGAAGACTACTTCAAGCATATACACTAATAAATACGGAATTAACAAATCCTATATTCAATGCATTAAAATGCTTTCTAATAAATTAACAAATAAATTCAAATACCAAATAGAAATTTCAAAAAAATAATCCATGAGGGTGTATACTCAATTATAATATCCGCAAGGGTATACACTTGCAATAATCCATGAGGGTATACACTCAATTATAACATCCGCAAGGGTATACACTTGCAATAATCCACGAGGGTATACACTCGTAAAAATAAAATCGACGAGGATATACACTCGTAATAGTAAAATCCACAAGGGTGTACGCTCGTAAAAATCTCAAACTCTCAAAATAAATGCAAAGAAAAATCATAAAATTCACATATACTTGTCACCCTGTTTTTAGACAAATTCTTGCAAAACACCCTATATTCTAATTATACATATAGCATAGACACATTTCAAGAAAAATATATGCCCCATATATAATATTTTATAGTTATGATCGTTGCACAATAATATTTATTTTCAACAAAAAATATATAATAAAATATATATTTTAACAATTATTTATTAGAATATTCAAAAAGAATGTCAATAGAACAACGCGCAAACTCAAACTGATAAAGCACAGAAAATCGTTAGAAAACATAGCGTCCCTTTCAAAAAATTACAGTGTAATAGAAACGTTGCCATGGAAACGCTAAGAAAAATCGCACCCACACATAGGAAAATACACTCTTAAAAACGAACGTGAGAAAGAAAAAATACCACATATACACTCAAAAGAGAAAATAAAATACCCTGCCTTTCCTTTTTCACGCATACAAAACATACTACAGAATAATACAAGACAAACTAATACACACATACATAGATATTGGAGAAAGCGTATCCTTCGCCTCCTCTTCTCTATTCATTTTCTACGATCATGCCTAAAAAAGTAGACAATTTGAATTTTGATGAAAATTGTTTCAGTAAAATGGAAAAATCAAACAAAATTACACAAATTAGAAATCAAATTTACTTTGCCATTACCACTCCTGAGAAAATATACATAAATGATAACAAAACTATTATATTAAACACATCATCAAAAATAATTGAACATATAAATTATAAACTTCATACAACATTTTATAATTATAGCGATACACCAAAATATAAAGTTTTCGAACCAAAAGTAAATCACAAAAACGTCATGTATAAATTTACCATTTTTCTCACTTCAATTTTAAGTTTATTTATTTATTTATTTATAATTGCTTATTTAAAGGTGCTATACAGGTTAATCCCAATTACATTTTTCACCTTATAAGATACAGTTTTTTGACCATTATTTACATTTTGTTCAGTAGTTTATTTATGCCTTTTTCTTTTTCTTTCTTTGTTGTTTTTTTTTTTATTATTATTCTTATATCAATTTATATATATATTTAATTTTTATTATTTTGATTTTAACTGGATTCTAAATTTGCTGTATGACACGCGAGTGGACATTTGCATTTAAGACTCTAACTGTTGCAGAATTTTTCGTTTAAAATTGGCTACGTTGGGGTTAAATATGTCGATGGAGGAAAATTGGTGTGTGTAATTGCGTTGAAATCTTGTTAGAGGGCATTTATAAAAACCATAGTCCGTTCTGGAATTTATACAATCAAATATGGACGAATGTCTTGTCCGTCTATTTGCAAACTTGAGTTCATTATAGAGATTTGAGTTTGGATTATGCATTACCATGTGTAACTGACACATATCAAAATATGTTCTTCGTGATTCAAGATTGATTAGGTTAAAGAATTTGAGTCTGTCGTTGTAAGTGTCATAGTTGATCAAGCGGACTATTCAATGACATTTTTTTGTGCTTCGAATACTAAAGGTTCAACAGATGGCGCCTGTGATATGTTAAATGAATTTAAGTGTATTTATTTTTCTGAACACAATACAATATTTCTCGATACATTTTGTTCTATATATGGAGACTTGAGTGTCACTAGATGGAGGTTAAAGCGAATTTGTCATACTATTGTCAATGTTACAGCATTCAATGCACTCAAAGTTCGTAGTTGATACGAAATTTGTACGCGAGTTGTCTAGTGTAATTTTTTTGGACTCTTTCTATGTTTAAGATTTGACTTTTTTGGAATGGTGACCATATGAACGGATTATATTCGAGGTGAGATCGAACCAGAGAATTATATAACATATTGATGCATTTGATATTGCTGAACTGAGCAGTGGCTCTCATCACAAAACCTAACATTTTATACGCTTTATTGATAATGTGTTCAATATGAAGGTCAAACTTTAGTTTTGAGTCAAAAATGATTCCAAGGTCTTTGATCGACTCGACTTTGGAGAGAAGTGAGCCGTTAATATAATAATCCGATTGTAGCTTAATAAGTCTATTTGAAAATGCTATGAAATGACATTTGTCAATATTAAGGTCTAATATATTCTCGGAACACCAATAGAAAAGAGCATTGATATCATTCTGCAACATGACACAATCATATAAGCTGGTAATTTTTGTATAGATCTTGAGATCGTCTGCGAAAAGCAGAAATTCACATTTTAACTTGGAGCTTAGATCATTAATAAACAAGTTGAATAAAAATGGTCCGAGTACAGAGCCTTGTGGCACTCCTGATGGTGGTGTAAAATTTCTCGATTCGCATCCCCCAAAGGTTACACGTAATTTTCGATTGGATAAGTAGGATTTAAACCAATTGTGTAATTGACCATCTATACCAAGTTTTCTTAATTTATTCAAGAGAATTTTATGACTGACTGTGTCAAATGCTTTAGAAAAGTCGGTGTAAACCGCATGCACTTCATAACTGTTGTCTAGTGATTTGGCCAGATAGTTGATGTATTCTAACAGATTGGAGCCTGTAGATTTGTTTGCCATGAACCCGTGCTGCTGATTGGTGATTTTGTTTTTCAACATTACAGAAAACTGGTTGTAAACGAGTTTCTCAAAAACAAGCGCAATTGAGTTCAGTAGACAAATAGGACGATAGTTGCAAACATTTCCATTGTCACCCTTTTTGAAAATTGGTGTGACAAAAGCTTCTTTAAAATCATCAGGAAAAATTCCTGATTGTAATGATTTATTGAATATGATGGTAAGTGGATACGAAATTTCATAGGCTGTGAGCTTCCAGAAAATGTTTGGTATACGATCTGGTCCCCCATTCTTATTTTCATCCAATTTGTTGAGTACTCACATAAAAATTTGCGGATATTTAAAACCCAGAAATCGGTTTTAAATCAAAGCGGAATGATTTCTGGGTTTTAAATATCCGCAAATCCGGATTTTGAAAAAAAATAATAAATATTTATTTTTAAATTTCAAACCAAAATTTATTTTTTAATGTAATGTTCAGACAATATATTCCGCTCCGCTCCGCAGCTAAAATGCTCGAGAGCAGCTGCCGGGAGCTGCTGTTGTGCCGCACGCATGTTGCGTTTAGGCATGCGTTGTTTCAATACATGCGCGCGCTTGCATTAACTGATGTTGCACATAAAACACAGTAAGCATCAATTTTTCAAAAATCAGTATAAACTTCAATTTATACCAAGTTTCATGATTTTTCGGATAGATTTATTCTCAATTGCATTTCAAAGAGGAAAGAAACCCACGTTGAATTTCAAATTGATTTTTCTCAGCTATCCGGTAGGAAAAACGCAAAAATAAATTAATTTTTGACTATAGTAAAAAAAATTTCAAGACCTATCAACTAGGAGTGTCAGTTGCCCAGGCTGATCCATGGATTCTCAGGATTTGGCCTGCATTCCAAGGCTTCCTATTTGGAATTTCATATAAAAATAAACATAAAATTATGTACACCAATTTTTCATGAAATTTCAAACAGGAAGCCTTGGAATGCAGGCCAAATCCTGAGAATCCATGGATCAGCCTGGGCAACTGACACTCCTAGTTGATAGGTCTTGAAATTTTTTTTACTATAGTCAAAAATTAATTTATTTTTGCGTTTTTCCTACCGGATAGCTGAGAAAAATCAATTTGAAATTCAACGTGGGTTTCATTCCTCTTTGAAATGCAATTGAGAATAAATCTATCCGAAAAATCATGAAACTTGGTATAAATTGAAGTTTATACTGATTTTTGAAAAATTGATGCTTACTGTGTTTTATGTGCAACATCAGTTAATGCAAGCGCGCGCATGTATTGAAACAACGCATGCCTAAACGCAACATGCGTGCGGCACAACAGCAGCTCCCGGCAGCTGCTTTCGAGCATTTTAGCTGCGGAGCGGAGCGGAATATATTGTCTGAACATTACATTAAAAAATAAATTTTGGTTTGAAATTTAAAAATAAATATTTATTATTTTTTTTCAAAATCCGGATTTGCGGATATTTAAAACCCAGAAATCATTCCGCTTTGATTTAAAACCGATTTCTGGGTTTTAAATATCCGCAAATTTTTATGTGAGTATTGAAACGACTTTCAACTGATTTATGTTTAATTGGTTTATTGAGTTTGGGTTTTCGGTCATGTTTGGTAGAATGTCTCTTGATTGGCTTGGGTTTTGTTGATTATATGTGGATTGAAAAAAAGACGAGAACATTTCGCACACAATTTCTGGTTGGTCACTTACATTATCAATGTGTTTGAATACAGAGGGGTTTGAATTTGTTTGCTTTTTCTTTTTTGCATACGCCCAAAAAATTTTTATGTTAGAAGTGATGCTATTTTGTAGACCACTGATATAATTTGAGTAACAGAATGATATCAATTCCTTACTTTGAGCCCTCAGATTGGAATATGTGCCATATTGATTCTGCTCACCACTCTTTTTCCATTTTCTTCTCTCTCTTTCTTTCTTTTTGAGAAGCTGAATTAGTTCAGAAGAATACCAAAAAGGATATTTATTACGTTGTTTGACTTTTGGTGCATGTGTGTCGATGATTTTATTCAATATCTCATAGAATTTTGGTATGGCTAATTTCAGTGGTAAATTATTTAAAAATTGCCAGTCAATAGATATCAGATTTTCGGATATGTTTACATAATTAGCTTTCCTAAAATTGTTTTTCTTGTGGGACAATTTTTCTTTGAAAGAAAGAGATGTTGTTTGAAGCGAGACAACGAGTGTTGGATGATACTTGTCTTCACTAACAAAGCAGTTATTAGTTTTCGATACGTTTATTGAAGATGGTGGCATATTAGACAGAACAAGATCCAAAATTTGATTACGATGATTATGTACTTGATTAAATTGTGTCAGATTGCAAAATTGCATTGTATTTGACAGATGTGTGTGAATTGCATTATTTGAGAATTCCGGTGTCAGAATATTGTCCCTTTCATTAATCCAGTTGATTGACGATAAATTAAAATCACCAATAATCATCATCTTGTCATTCGGATTTAAATGGGAAATGTTTGTCGATAATTGAGTAAGGAAAGTATCATATAGGTGTACATTACCGCTCATTGGCGTGAAATACACCACACAAAGAAATAGTGAGAAATTTGGTAATATAATCTTAATCCACAAATCCTCTAAAAAATCAACATTTGTTTCAAACTCACGTATTCTCATTGATTTAATCTCTGGTTTATGCACAATCCAACAACCTCCTCCCCTCGATGTATTTATGTAATTTCTGTCTCTTCTGTAAGAAATGAAATCTTTATATAAATATTCCGAACTAAAAAAGGAGTTATTTAACCATGTTTCAGTAAAACAATTTATGTCAGAGCTAGAATTTAACAAATTAATTGCAAATTCATTATTCTTTGTACGCAAACCTCTTAAATTTTGGTATTTTATGTCCAATTCGTTCATTTTATCGTAATTGCAAATGTCCATGTGGTGTGTCTGAGTAGGGTGAATGAGTAAAAAATGAGTATTGAATTTATGTATGAGTGAATGAGTGTTGAATTTATGTATGAGTGAATGAGTGTTGAATTTATGTATTGTACTTGAATTTCTTGAGAATAATTAATATTAAAATTATTAAAAGGTGTTTTATGTTATATAAAACAAATATGTGAAACTTAATGTGTATTTCCAACTGGTGGCATGCTATTTAGTGTGGTGCTGGTTTTTGTGCGATTTTTTGCCGTGACTTTTTGGTTGGTGTTTTGCTGTTGCTGTTTTTTGTTTGCATTTGCCGGTCTTCCTCTTATTTTTTTTTTGGTATGCTTTGTTGTGATGGCGAGATTTCTTGATCAGAATGGTCCGGTGCTGTTCGTTTGCATGATTTACTTGTTACCACTGGATTTAGATGATCATTTTTTTTGTTATTTATTATTGAGTGAAGTTCATTTAACGAACGAAAGCCAAGCGGTGTGCTGCTTTCTTTTGTTCGAAGAAGACAGCCCGAAGATGCAAGCCAACATGAATGTATTTTTTTTTCTTTGATAGCACGACGTCCCTCTTGCAATAATTTGCCAAAGAATGGTGTTTGGTGGTTGTTGATATACACAATTAGATTGTCTTCGTCTTGACAAAGAGTCTTGAGGTAAATTGTATTTGAAGTTTTGGCTTTGAGTATCGTTTGTTTGGTATCACAAAAAAAAACCCACCGCCCCCCCCCCCCCCCGGCCGCCCCCCCCCCCAACCCCCACCACCCACCCATTTACTAATTTTAATCCTTCAACCAACACATCCCAACCACCCATCCCACTCCTTTTCCACCCCCCCCCCAAACCCCTCCTCTACTCCCTTTCTTTTTTCCACCCCCCAACCACCAACAACCCCCCCCCTTTATCTTTTCTACCCCACTCCCACACCCCCCCCCCCCACCACCATTCTGCAATTTACCCCCCCCCCCCCCACCACTCTAACATAAAAATTTTTTGCGATGCAAAAAAGAAAAGCAAACAAATTCAAACCCCTCTGTATTCAAACACATTGATAATGTAAGTGACCAACCAAAATGTGGCGAAATGTTCTCGTCTTTTTTCAATCCACATATAATCAACAAAACCCAAGCCAATCAAAACATTCTACCAAACATACCAAAACCCAAACTCAATAAACCAATAAACATAAATCAGTTGAATGTCGTTTCAATACTCACATAAAAATTTGCGGATATTTAAAACCCAGAAATCGGTTTTAAATCAAAGCGGAATGATTTCTGGGTTTTAAATATCCGCAAATCCGGATTTTGAAAAAAAATAATAAATATTTATTTTTAAATTTCAAACCAAAATTTATTTTTTAATGTAATGTTCAGACAATATATTCCGCTCCGCTCCGCAGCTAAAATGCTCGAGAGCAGCTGCCGGGAGCTGCTGTTGTGCCGCACGCATGTTGCGTTTAGGCATGCGTTGTTTCAATACATGCGCGCGCTTGCATTAACTGATGTTGCACATAAAACACAGTAAGCATCAATTTTTCAAAAATCAGTATAAACTTCAATTTATACCAAGTTTCATGATTTTTCGGATAGATTTATTCTCAATTGCATTTCAAAGAGGAATGAAACCCACGTTGAATTTCAAATTGATTTTTCTCAGCTATCCGGTAGGAAAAACGCAAAAATAAATTAATTTTTGACTATAGTAAAAAAAATTTCAAGACCTATCAACTAGGAGTGTCAGTTGCCCAGGCTGATCCATGGATTCTCAGGATTTGGCCTGCATTCCAAGGCTTCCTGTTTGAAATTTCATGAAAAATTGGTGTACATAATTTTATGTTTATTTTTATATGAAATTCCAAATAGGAAGCCTTGGAATGCAGGCCAAATCCTGAGAATCCATGGATCAGCCTGGGCAACTGACACTCCTAGTTGATAGGTCTTGAAATTTTTTTTACTATAGTCAAAAATTAATTTATTTTTGCGTTTTTCCTACCGGATAGCTGAGAAAAATCAATTTGAAATTCAACGTGGGTTTCTTTCCTCTTTGAAATGCAATTGAGAATAAATCTATCCGAAAAATCATGAAACTTGGTATAAATTGAAGTTTATACTGATTTTTGAAAAATTGATGCTTACTGTGTTTTATGTGCAACATCAGTTAATGCAAGCGCGCGCATGTATTGAAACAACGCATGCCTAAACGCAACATGCGTGCGGCACAACAGCAGCTCCCGGCAGCTGCTCTCGAGCATTTTAGCTGCGGAGCGGAGCGGAATATATTGTCTGAACATTACATTAAAAAATAAATTTTGGTTTGAAATTTAAAAATAAATATTTATTATTTTTTTTCAAAATCCGGATTTGCGGATATTTAAAACCCAGAAATCATTCCGCTTTGATTTAAAACCGATTTCTGGGTTTTAAATATCCGCAAATTTTTATGTGAGTACACAAATTGGATGAAAATAAGAATGGGGGCCAGATCGTATACCAAACATTTTCTGGAAGCTCACAGCCTATGAAATTTCGTATCCACTTACCATCATATTCAATAAATCATTACAATCAGGAATTTTTCCTGATGATTTTAAAGAAGCTTTTGTCACACCAATTTTCAAAAAGGGTGACAATGGAAATGTTTGCAACTATCGTCCTATTTGTCTACTGAACTCAATTGCGCTTGTTTTTGAGAAACTCGTTTACAACCAGTTTTCTGTAATGTTGAAAAACAAAATCACCAATCAGCAGCACGGGTTCATGGCAAACAAATCTACAGGCTCCAATCTGTTAGAATACATCAACTATCTGGCCAAATCACTAGACAACGGTTATGAAGTGCATGCGGTTTACACCGACTTTTCTAAAGCATTTGACACAGTCAGTCATAAAATTCTCTTGAATAAATTAAGAAAACTTGGTATAGATGGTCAATTACACAATTGGTTTAAATCCTACTTATCCAATCGAAAATTACGTGTAACCTTTGGGGGATGCGAATCGAGAAATTTTACACCACCATCAGGAGTGCCACAAGGCTCTGTACTCGGACCATTTTTATTCAACTTGTTTATTAATGATCTAAGCTCCAAATTAAAATGTGAATTTCTGCTTTTCGCAGACGATCTCAAGATCTATACAAAAATTACCAGCTTATATGATTGTGTCATGTTGCAGAATGATATCAATGCTCTTTTCTATTGGTGTTCCGAGAATAAATTAGACCTTAATATTGACAAATGTCATTTCATAGCATTTTCAAATAGACTTATTAAGCTACAATCGGATTACTATATTAACGGCTCACTTCTCTCCAAAGTCGAGTCGATCAAAGACCTTGGAATCATTTTTGACTCAAAACTAAAGTTTGACCTTCATATTGAACACATTATCAATAAAGCGTATAAAATGTTAGGTTTTGTGATGAGAGCCACTGTTCAGTTCAGCAATATCAAATGCATCAATATGTTATATAATTCTCTGGTTCGATCTCACCTCGAATATAATCCGTTCATATGGTCACCATTCCAAAAAAGTCAAATC
>JAQOWM010000967.1:0-10697 GCA_029041755.1 Resseliella maxima | reverse complement strand
AAGATAAATATTCGATGTTGACATTAATTTATTGAATACATTGCAACCTTCACAACCTTCCACTAATACATTTGGGCCTAATAATAGTTAAATATAATAAAAAATTAAGAAGAAAATTTTATTGGGTCGCTGAAATAGTAAAATCACTGCAATGTAAACATGAAGACATTGATTTCGTCGATTATTACAAAAATTTATTTCGTTTGTTGAGATTACATTAATATGATCAGAATATATGATTTAACAACACCACCACACATTTTTCCCAGTGTAGAAGTAAACGAAGAGAATAAAGAAGAAAATTCTCTTGATATTGACTTGAAACAATTATCACGCCACACGCAAACAAAAGAACGTGCAGTAAAAATCGTCACGAAAGCTTCAGAAGCTGTTGTAAATGAAAGTGAACGATTTGGATGGATTTTATACACATTAAATGATTATGCCGAAAATACAAAGTCATGATACTCTAAACTCAGTATTAAATCTATTACATCAAACACGCATTTTATGTTATCTGTCGTTTTGCCTGTTGTGTTGTGTTCTGTCCTATTTTATATGAAAAGAATAATTCGAGATCGAATTAAAATACGAACATCTGTTGTGCTGTATTTCAAACGGAATGAGCGGCATTATAGAATTGAAATGCATATATTGGTGATCAAAGACTCTGCTTGCTATGCAATTCATATAGACAAGAGGAAGCGTTGATTATTAATACATACGCACGACATTTTCCCTCCGCTATTCATTTTATATAAAACAAAACAAAACAAAACACAATCAGTGAAATAGTTTCAAAATTTCTACATAATAATACTGTTGACGTTGGGATGCCTCAAAGATAGTACTTGAACACTGAATGCTTGAAATTAATCGGACAATTGATAATTTTAGATTCATGCGATGCGATGCGTATTCATATAGTGATAATCCAACAAGAGACTTGAATAAAAACCACAGTAACAGCCGAACTTTCGATGAGTTTGGCTCATTGAGGGAGATTAGTTTTGTTTATAAAAAATAAGTGTGCGTGTATCAAAGAGAATTAATTCTTCAGTAAAATTCACAGTAAGTGGTCTAATATAATATTACAAATTGATAATTTTGAATTTATTTCGTTTGTTTAATAAAATCAAGCGCATTTTTTACTATAATTGCAGACGTATTGTTTCGGTATTTGGTTTATGGATTTTCAACAAGTTGAAAAGAACAGCATTTAAAGACTTGTACGAGAAACAAAGATCGAATTTCAAGTGTTCATCAAATTTTGGAAAGATTATAAACGGTGAAATGATGTTAAAATGGATTGTGTTATTTTGTTTGATAAACAATTCCATACAGTATGACAATCCCAATGACATCACAAGCGCAGAATTGAAAATTGAAGCAGCTTCAGGAACTCTAATGCCAAAAATCTATGCCAACAATAGAAATCAACTCAAAATAGAAATTACTGCAAAGGCTTTAAATTCTGATGACAAAGTGTTGAATTTTTCGGATGATACATGGACTCACCTGTTGAATTTACGTTTTGCTGAATCAAATCAAAAACTAAATTGGAAAGGCGAATCTGGTTGGAGTTTTACTGATCAAGTAAATGATTACAGTATCGAGTACAGTAGTACATTCTCAGTAAACAGACAATCACACAATGGAGCGAAAATATTTTTCTTCTATGTGTACACAGATCAGATAGATAAAAAACGTATCGCAGTCAGCCTTGATACAGTTGATGGAAAAAGTTTCACCACAAGTGATCAGGCTAGTGGCGTTGAAAAAATGTCCATTCAAGTAGAAGCCATAACACCATTCATTTACAGAGAGAGTGACCTTATTTTACATACCGAAAAATCACAAAAAAATGAACAAAATACTGTTGAATATGAATGTGAACCATTCACAAAATCGAATTGTCAATTTGATACATCTTATCAAAATTGGTATATAACAGTAGCAAAGGGTATCAAAAATGCCAAAACTTATTGTAATTCAAATTCTCCCAATGATCAATCGCGAAACTATTGTAATAGTGCTTCAGATACAGATAACAATTATCATATCATTTCTATACAGCCATTCAATGGACAAAGTTCAGGCGACTTTTTTCTTAAGGCGAGAGGCTATGATTCTTCAGGTTTTTTGCAATGTAACACATCGTATGAATTAAAACAAACAATCCCTGCTAGCGCTTCTCATTGGCGAAATCATATTCATACTACTCATTTGATTTTTAATACAAATCAATGTTGGCAATTCATTAAAACCATTCGGCCACCTAATGGTGCACTTGTAAATCGTATTGGTTTCGATTTTTTTGATATTCATGGGAATTATGGAAATTTCGATATGGATTTAAGTGATGATCATCATTCGATGAAGATTACACAACGTACTTCCTGAATAATTGATTTAAAAAATTTTTTTGATTCGGTTTCTATTTTCTTTATTTTAGTCTAAAATTCATTCACATTGTTGAAGAATATGAACAGTTATGAATCACATTATAATGAGAACTTGTGATTAGTTTGCTTACTACAACAAATATGTCAAAGATTTTAAATAAAATGTTATAGCTTACAGAATGTAGTTGTTTGTTTTCATGCTTATGGTAATTCAAATGGATCAGATAACGATGAATTAACTCTGATAACCGGTTTATTTGGTTTTGGAATATCACATGAACTATCGAATTGTTTCATTACTGATAGGAAATTTAGCCATTTTACAAATCAGAACCGATTTAAAATAAAAGCCTTCTGAATATCAATAAAATATAATATCAACGAGTTTCTCATCTTCAAAGGCTTCCTCTGCACGTACTGATAAATTTGTCAATTTTGTTTCAAGATTTCTGTTCGACAAAACATGAAACAAAAAGGCATACCATAATCTTCTCTTTTCGAAATGCTCAGTAAGTTTTCCGACGTGAATTGTTTCAATTTACAGTTTAGTAAGTGGCAAGAATTTTCATGAAATTTTCAAAATTATTTTTACTTTCAGCTATTCTTACAACTTCTTCGAAAAAAAAACGTTTAGTATTCTTACAGACAAATCAAATTTTGAAAATATTTTCTTTGTTCCACGTTTTAAAAGTACATTGACATTGCATTCAATTTACTTAGAAAATAATTCACACAACTGAATTCGAAGATTTTTCCCTTCGCAAAAATTAACCATTGCAATGGGGTTTATTGCTTGAATTAAGGAGATAAATTTCACAAAAATAGATGTGTTTTAGAGGTCAAGATAGTAGACAATTTTTTTTTTTTTTTTTTTGAATTTTTGGCTAAAAACAGAACAAAATTCATTTCGAATAAAAGACGTATCAGTTTTAAAACCAACAAAAAAACAAACAAAGTCAAAAATAAAACAAATGATGATAATTCAGCGGCTAAAACATATGATCTTTGTATATTGACATTCGATTACAATATAGATAGTTCTGTATAAGCTAAGTTGTGAACCAATTTGATTATTCAAATGGCATTTATTTAACACAATTGTTTATCTCCAATTAATAGACAGAAATAAGTTTATCGTTTTCATGTAAAGTTCAAAATGCAAATTACCAAAATAATTTAACATACCGGTCAAAAATTTATGTGACTAACATATAAAACACAATATTTTTGCATAATTCGACTTTGTTCATCAAAGTAGTTCCACGCGCAACGGGATCAAACGAAACCTCATGCTCGTTTCTCTGTGTAACAAAGGGCATGTATGAACATGTACAAATATGCAAAAATATGCTGCTAGGAAAACAGATACATATATATATGAAATTTTACAATGTTTGAAAATTGTTGACCAAAAAGTTAGCAAATCTTTGTGTGACTTCTATTTGTATGAGTCTTTTGTCTTTCCAACTGGTATTCTGATTCAAATTGTTTTTTATTTTAAAAAAAGAAATAAATTTGAATCAGATTCTGAGTTGAAAAGACAAAAGACTCATACAGAAAGAAGAATTTTACCTCTGCCGTAACTTATTACATGCTGTTTAAAACAATTGGCAAATAATTAACCGAATGAACAAACTAAAGATGTAGCATGAATGAACATTTGGTTCTTTATGTTTATGGAATTATTTGAAGAATTTAAATACTCTGAAAATCTAAACGTGGGCACATAACCACACTTTGTAGGTGACATTAATGTACACTGGTGGTTCGAAACCAAAAAAATGTGTTTAAAAATAAAATATTTTCGTTTTTTTTCTAACCACATTCGTGGTGTACATTAATATCACCTACAAATTGTGGTTATGTGACCACGTATAGGTTTTCAGAGTATCAATCATTATTCAATATTTAGCCATAGCAGTGTCAACTGCACCCATACAATAGAACGGGCTAGATATATATCTGAGATATTTTGAGTGAATTCATATACACGAAAGAGAGGAAGAAGAGGAACAAAAAAAAGAAGAAGACGAAGAGGAAGAGTCACACGCGGAAAATTATGTGGGAAATGTGATTTTTGTGTCAAAAACCCTATGATTTTTGAATAATTTTAAATTTTGGTTACTGAAAATTCAATTCATGAGTACTAAAATGAAATCTTGAATACCGTTTTTCCCTTGAACACCGCTTATTTTAAGCTTTGGTTTAAACTATAAGTAAAATAAAAATGTTGAAACATTAATTTGTTTTTTCATGCTAAGACCCTAAGAAACTTTAAATATTTGATTAAAATATTGCAAAATAAATGCACATTCGTGTACATTTTTTTGAAAGGAAAAAAAATGAGTTTGCGTTCAATTGATAAATTCATTGAAAATTCATTATTTGGGTGAGAACCGTGATATAATTTAGAGATCACGTACTTTCATTATCGGCAATAAAAGCACAATAAGCATGGCTGTAAATAGGACTATAGACGACAGAAAAAAAATTGGCTGATTTTGAGGTTTCATTTAGATAATATATTTTGTTTTTGAGGTTGCGTTTTAGATAATAATTAAATGGCTTTATAAATATATTTCATAGAATTTTGATTCTCGAAAAGTATAAAATGTCCTAAGACTGATGCATTAGAAGGCATTCAGTCATTGTATTTTGAAGTAATTTACATTTCACCTTCTTCAAATTCACCGTTTGAACCGAACCTTCTGTTTATCATTCATTTACAAAATACTACAATACGTGAAAGCTTTTTTGTATTGCCAACTTGTGGTAAGTGTTGAAATTATACTTGTAAAGAATTCAATTATACGTATTTCATGCATGATTTCATATTTTATTAGATCCACGAATACATACAAATATGAGTGCACCTTCACACTATACTAGCGCTGGTAATTTTGTTAGTGCCGCCCAAGGTAGCGTCGATCCCCGTACTGGACTTTTCAATTTGAATTTACCGTTATTAAATACCAATTCAAATGCATTGATGGGACCAGAACTCGCTCTCAACCTATTTTATTCACCATTATCAGTGATTAACAATGGTTTTGGCAAAGGTTTTCGTTTGAATCTCTCCCAGTACAATACAAATACCGGACAATTGTTGATTTCCACGGGCGAAGAGTATCGAGTTGGCAGCAATGGTCGGGTCAAACAACAAAAACTTAAAAATTTCATTTTTAATAAGATAAATGAGAATACTTGCCAAATCATCCATAAATCTGGTTTAGTAGAAAATCTTGTGCTACGTAGTGGTGGCATTTATGTTCCAATCGAAATTTCATCTCCTGAAGGTCGAAAATTGAATCTGCAATGGGATTCACATTTTATGCCAGCCAGATTAACACAGATAACCGATAATACTGACCATATATTGTGTTCCATAAATTATCCAAATGAAAATTTTGCTTTCACACGTTTTACAGTATTGCCAAATATTAGAGAGCTTACATACAATCTGAAGTTTATATTCACAAATGATCATCTAGTAAGAATGACTAGCGATGCCATTGATCAAATGTTAACTTGGTCATTTAATTATGATGATGTTGGCGCTGGTGGCAGTTATCGGGTCATCAACGAAATCATTTCACCAACTGGATTAAAAGAAAAAGTGAGATACGGTGCTAGTATGGAATTTCCGGAAATTGCTAATTTACCTCCGCTACCGTGTGTACATGAACATATACTATCGCCGGGAGCTGGCCAACCCAAAACAATTACCAAATGGAAATATACGCAGAAAAATTACCTTGGTAAAGATGCTGGCATCAATATGTGGCAACCTGATGAAGATCAAATGCTGAATATTTTCCTTCATGATTATGAATACGGTTCGACCGAAGAACGAATGGATATGCATGAGAATATTTTATGTACAATCACACGACGTTATAATTCATATCACTTGTTGGCGTCTGAAACAACTGTACGAAATGGAAAAACATGCAAAAAAGAGACTGAATATCATGCAAAAGTTGGTGCTCAATTTAATGATCAGCCAAAACAATATGCTTTGCCAAAAATGCAACGAGAAACCTGGTCTGAGCGCAATAAAAATGGTGAAATTGCTTCGCGTTCAACCACAGCACATTTTGAATTTGATGAAAGTGGCAATCCGATTCGACAGGAGTCAGCTGATGGCACTGTTACCGAATTTACCTACTATCCTTCCTCGGGTGAAGATGATGATTGTCCGATGGAACCGCATGGTTTTATCCGGTTTATGAAAACGAAAACTGTCACACCAGCGCAAAACACTGGCAATGAACCATTCACTAGTACATTGTACACTTGGCAAAAGTTGGATGCATTAAATGGTAATGGATACGCTGTGGTGCAAAAGACTATAAAACAAACAACCAACAATAGATGCAATTTTATCAGAAATACTTATTACACTGATCAAAGTGATGCACTGCTTTATGGGCGAGTTGAATATGAGCATTCAACTCTAACTCCAGATATTAACAAAGAAGAAACATATACCAGCACAGAACGAACAATTTACGTCATCGATTCCAATCGAGTTACTGTTAACACCGAATTTACGGGACATGATGGCCTAACCACTGCGTGTAGTTTAGTACAAGATTTATGGACCGGTTTAGTTTTGTCTGAAACTACATCTCAGAATATTGAAACACGTTACAACTACGATAAACTGAAGCGATTGACGCGACAAACTTTATGTCCAACATCAGAGTATACAAATACGATCACATGGGAATATGGCATTTCAGATGACGGCCCATACTCAATTGAAACCGATCAACTGGGAAATAAGAAAAAATCATCGTTTGATTTAGCTGGACGTGTTATAAATCAGCAAAAATTTTATGCAGAATATGGTACTTGGCATGAAATTTGTTCCACTGAATATAATGCCCTTGGTGAAGTAACCACTGCCACCGTCAACGATTGGTTAGTGGGCAGGTCATCTAATTCCGATCGATTTCCTTTAACGTCAGACATTACGTATGATGGATGGGGCGAAAAGAAAACAGTCGCTTTTTCAAATGGCAAAACACATAATCAACAAATGGATTTTATTGAACGCATTCAGACAACGTTTGAACAAGGTGGTATCGACGATCATGTCTTGTCTAGTGGAAGTGTAATCAATGCATATGATAAAATTAGTGGAAATTTAATTAGCAAAACATTAAAAGAAACATCTGGCAATATACAAAGTGCATGTCAATATAAATGGGATGGATTGGGCCGATTGATTGAAGAACAAAACGAACTCGAAGAAATAACAAAAAGAACTTATGATGAACTTGGCCGAGTATTAACACAGACACTTCCGGATGGCACCATTGTGCAACGAACATATGCTCCACATTTAAATGGAAATGAGGTTGGTAATTTAAATTCAAATGGAAAAATATTTGATTTTGTTGTAAAATAACGATTCATAGATTGCATCGATCAGTGTCACGGGCAAAGATGCTAATGGAATAACAAGAACATGGTTATTGGGAACACAAATGTTTGACAGTTTGGGACGGTTGAAAGAACGAATTAGTGGAGGCAGAATTACTTCATACATGTATGAAGGTTCATCGCCAAAACCATCAATAGTAACATTGCCATCCGGTAAAACTCTACGTTATACATACATTTCTGAGCTTGGCCATGCGATCAGCAGCATTACAACAAATGACATTACTCAAACTTATAGCTATGACAAAGTGACCGGAAACTTATTATCAGCATCTCATTCACCGTCAACAATTCAATATACTTGGTCATTAGACAATAGTTTGATTGAAGAAACGTTTACTTATAATGGAACAAGCAAAACATCAAAATATGCTAAAACACTCAATCAAGCGCCTATCTCATACACTGATGTAACGGGAGCGGAAACACAATATATCATGAATTCACTTGGCCAAGTCACGCAAATTATTGATCCAAAGCTTACAGTTGATTTAACATACGATGCTTTGGGGCGACTGAATATGAAATCGGTACGCGATAAAACGTCCAATTCATCGCTAACCACCACATTGACCTATGATGATTTCGGCAGAGAAATTAAACGCACAATTGTAAATGGTTCGAATGTCACAATGGAAGTTTCGCAAACATTTAAGAAAAATGATCTACTCGCTGCACGTAGCACGAAGAAAAATAATGTCACAATTCGAGATGAGCATTTTCAATATGATAACCGCAATCGATTGGTCAGCTATAGAGTCACTGGTAATAGCCTACCCAAAGACCCGTATGACAATCAAATGATTAATCAATCATATCAATTTGATGCATTGAATAATTTGACATCTGTAACAACAACATTTAATGATCGTTCATCTAACACGGCCACGTATCACTATGAGAATCAAAGCGATGTGACTCAGTTAACGAAAGTCAATAATACACACAGCCGATATCCATCAAACATTAACTTAAGCTATGATACTGAGGGTCAAATGATACATGATGAAGCTGGAAGAACGTTGACTTACGATGCAATGGGTCGGTTGAAAAGTGTCACGGACAAAAATGGCCATGAATGCACATACGAATACGATGCGCTTGGTCGATTGATTACACAAAAGATCGGCGAAAATGACATTCGCCATCTATACTATCGGGGCGATGAACTGGTGAATGAAATTTTTGCATCAGAAAACCGTGAAACTCGTCTCATTAAATCTGGTCATTCATGCCTTGGTGTAATCGATGGAGAAAATCTTACGCTAATAGGAACGGACAAAAACGATAGTCTATTGATATCAACGAATAGCAGAAAGGATACAGGTAATGCTCAACTCCATGAATGGTCACCGTATGGTAACGGTCAGACTAACAATCCATTGCCCGGTTTCAATGGTGAACGAGTCGATCCTTCAAGTGGCATGTATCACTTGGGCAATGGTTACCGAGCCTTTAATCCGGTTCTAATGCGATTCAATTGTCCTGATAATTTGAGTCCATTTGGTGAGGGCGGAATCAATGCGTATGGATATTGTGCCGGTGATCCAATAAATCACACCGATCCATCAGGTAATATTTATGTGATTTTTGCAATATTTCACAGCTATTGATATAATTTTCCTTATTTCAAGGCCATTTAAGCTGGCAAGCGATTACTGGCATTGTGATGGGCGTAATTGGCATTACCTTTGCTGTTTTCACTGCTGGCGCATCGATTGGAGCGGCTAGTGCAGTGATGACAGCAATAGGTGTAGTATCAGATGTGACATCCATTTTAAGCGGTGCTCTTGAAGACATATCACCGGAAGCATCAAAGATTTTGGGTTATGTGTCGCTTGGAACAGGTCTGGTTGGATTGGGTCATGGAATATTCAGTGGCGTCAAAGCGTTTAAGGCTTGGAGAGCTGCAAAAGCTATCAAAGCTGTTAAAACTTCTGCAGCAGAGCAAATTTTGAAAAATGCCGAAATCCGTGGAGGTGGAATGAGTACAGAACGAGAATTCGCAAATAGAGTTTTGGCGAAACTTCCTGATCCGGCGAAAAATGCTACTAATCTCAGAATGGATAAAAGAAATGAATGGTAAATTTGAAATATGGGGAGCCAACGCAGGAGTAAGCTTTGAGAGAGGTTCATCCACTTGTTAAACAGCTGCAAAAACGAACAAATGAACCAATTGTCGTTCTTACTGGTTCACATGGCCGATGGAATGGTGCCAATTACGTTATTGATAAAACAACTGAAAAAATAATTCGAGATCGATCACTGATATCATCATTGGCTGCAATGCAAGAGTCGACTGCCTTAGGTCATTTGCCCAGAGTAAAAGTAGTAGACATGTACAATCCTCATCTATCATTCAATGAAATTGCTGATTACATCAAAGGTGAGAATCATGTTGTATTGTCTTTTTGCTATGGAAGAAATGATTGGGCACTTCGAGCTTCATTGGGATTACATCCAGTTCCAGTTTTCAAGGGTTAAAATTTTATATTGATAATGCAGTGGTTTTCGGTTAAAATATACAAAAAAGGAATTCCGACCGACAAAAATCACTAAATATCAATACATTGTATGTACATTGATGAAGGTGCATTTTCTCACAGTCCAAGACTTATTTATGGGAACATTTCGTATAATATTAAATATCTTTTTATTTTATTAATTCAATAAATTATCTTCTGAAATTGAATATCTTAATTGGTTTTTAGAATCTCGATTCTCGATCTTATTATTCCCATCTAGGCTTTGCGGCATATGATTTATTTGGAATAAAAATTTGTCTGTGATTAGGCTAGTCAATAGGTTGGTGAAATAGAATGAAATGCAAAATCGTTTCTC
>JAQOWM010000346.1:0-21429 GCA_029041755.1 Resseliella maxima | reverse complement strand
GGCATCACAATACATTTGTCTGTTTTATTTTCACTGCTAGTTAATGAATTAGCTGATTTGACAAATGTATTTTTAGTTTTGACATTTGAAACTTCAGATGTTGCTGCCAAAATACGGTATCTAGTTTCCAGAAAGTCAATAATTTGGGAAAATTTCGGTATTTCTTTCGAACCATTTGGATGGTTTTCCCATTCTTTTGATGTTTCTGCATTCATCTTGCTTTGAATGATAAACACTGTGAACGGATCCCAATTCTCAGTGGAAATATCGAGTGTTTCTATCAGTGCTCACATTCTCCTGAAATCGACAGGAACTGCCAAATCTAGCAACTATGTCTAGCAACTATGTCGCTCGAATGAATTGCGCTTTTGAGTAGGGCAGCGAGTATATAAGAGCGAGCGCATATAATATACACACTTCTGCTCGCGCTTATGTATTTGCTGCCATAAGCATGAGCGCAACACTCACAGGCCCTGAGACATAGTTGCTAAATTTAGCAGTTCCTGTTGATTTCAAGAGAATGTGAGCACTGGTTTCTATGTTTTAAATTGACTCTTTTGTTGAATCAATTAAATTGCATATGTTTCCCGGAGTTGAGACTTTTACCGCTGGTTGATTCAAAAAATTTCTGAGACAATCATTGGCTATTGCACGTTTATCATGAAAACGTTCGCATATTAATTTCCATGCTGTTTGGTAATTGGTTTCAGTAATTGGAAGCAGCTTAATTGCGCGTAAAGCTGTACCGCTTAAACTAGTTTTTAAATAATGCATCTTGCTGAAGTCAGATAAAGACTGATTTTGATCGATTAGTGTTGAGAATGCATCATAAAAACTAGTCCAATCTCTGGGATTTTCACCATTGAATGAAGGAATTGAAATACGTGGCAACTTGACATCCTGTGTTACTCCTCGGCTTGCTAATGTGGAATTTAATTGCATGATTTCTTCAGGTTGTTTTAAGTAGCATTTCATCGCGCAAATGGCATTAATGAAACTGTCAGTAATTTCTTCATTTGATTCTTCCAAATGATCAATATCGAATTCTTCGTGATCATCCAAAGTTTGAAAATTTACGCAAAATCGTTCATGGCTTAATTCTAACTGCTCAATTCGTGTTTTTAAAGCAGCTTGAGACGTTGTTAAAATTATTTCAGTCGATTTAACTTCATGATGTTTGATTGCTTTGACTAAATTTATTCTTTTATTAAGCAATTTTGTGTACTCTTTTGAAAACTCATTTCTCGACATTTTGGCAAGGGTTTTGATTCAAAACTAATGTATGATTTTCTCAAAATTAAAGATTCCTTTTTTTCCTTTTTCTTTTTTTTTTATTGAAATGTAAAAAAAAAATTTTGAAAAAAAAAAATCGGAAAATCGTAAAAAAAATCAAAAAATAAGTAAAAATAATTGCAAAATAAAATAATTAATCCTGTAAATATTGCTTATTTTATGTGTATGCTTTATTTGAACTTATTCTAAAGTAATTTTAAGTTGAACTCATAGATGGTGTAAGTGATTTTCAGAGCTGAAATTTTCACTCAGTTGGTGCGAGCACAAATACAACATCGCACTCACATCTAGTGTGCGGAGCACAAAATGCTTATGTTTTTCGGGTGCACGCACACGCCGGTATGATTAATGACAAATTTGTAGATTTGCAAATAAATGTAGATTTTTTGTTTGAGTCAAAAAACATACAGGCGTGTGCGCGCACCCGAAAAACATGAGAATATTGTGCGCCGCACACTAGATGTGAGTGCGATGTTGTATTTGTGCTCGCACCAACTGAGTGAAAATTCCAGCTCTGGTGATTTTATTACATTTGCGATATTAAATTGCGAGTGATTTTTTTTAATGCGTTTTTGCCATATTTCTTGGTGCTGTCAACGGCAATGGCAAATTGAACGCCTTTTGGCACCAGCTTGTTGTTCAATGTAATGATGGGTGTGCCGTCGGTGTGTGTGAGTGAAGTATCGACTGATTGTGTGTTTGTATGAATGTTTCGAGTTTGCGTGTTAGAATAAATGGTATGATTTAACTTTGATTGTGTGTTGGTGTAAATGTTTTGATTTGATTGTGCTTGCGTATTGGTGTGAATGCTTTGATTCGATTACGAGTGCGTATTTGTATGAATGTTTAATTTTGAATGTGAGCGTGCGTTGATTTTATTTATTTCATATTCGTGCGATGCTTTAGCACGTGTGGATTGAGTTTTGAGCTGTTGTTGTTTTGTGTGCTTAATTGGTGGTGGCGTTAAAACAGCATTTTTTGATTGTTGTTGCTTTGTGTGTTGAGCTGGTGATGAGTCGGTGCGATGGCGCAAATTTGGTTGTTGTTGTTTTGTGTGTTGAGCTGGTGATGATTTTGAGATAGTGTGATTCGATGATTTGAGTGCTGTATGTTTGAATAGGTTGAATGTTTTTTTTGCTGATTATGATTTTGCGTGTATTGGTGTGAATGTTTATCATGAATTTTGTTCAAATCACCAGAATGTATGTTTGTTGGTTTTGATGACGTGTCATTCAGCTAGAGATTGGCTCCCCCCTATCCAGCCTGACAAATTTCTGCAAACGTATTGAAAATTGCACTATAATTTAGTGATTAATTAGTGATAATTTGTGACGCAATTTGTTTTGCACAATACCAAACTTATTTTGACCCCAGGTGGTAAAATCGTTTTAAGCCTATTACTCAAAAGGCTATTGGCAAAAATATTTATTGGGCTCTTCATCGAAAAACTAATGATGCAGGAATTTATTGATTAATTTGTGATTTAAAAATATGCTTTCAAATCCGTAACATCTCCAACCACAAAGCCATTAGTACATCAGAACAGAAATGTGGTTTTCGGTAGAAATTATGAAAAGGCCTTCTTCAAAATCTGACGCTAAGCCCAAAAATCTCTCCGGTATAATTTAGTGCTCAATTTGTGATTCACGAATATGCCATTGGTTGAATTTGTTGTTGATACTAATTGTCATGCATGAGCATTTTTCAACGAATTGATGATTACAATGATTTTATATTTTCATTTAGTTCAAAGTGACTAATTTAAATTACAAAATCTTTAAAATGAATTTAATTCTAAATTTTGAAAAATCTCGCTTTGTTTATTTTATATGCAATTCAAACATGTTTAATGTTTTTGAGTTCATAATACAGACTGCTTCAATGAAAAGTATTTTTCTCTCAATTGTATTGTTTTGTTTCATACTATGAAATATTTAATAGCAAGAATGATGAACGATAATTTTCACTTGAAGTAATGTTATACTACTGTGGGCAAAACCTACCGGGAAATTTAAATTTAAACTTCATTGGTCTTCCGATAGGGACAAGTGTTTTTATTTTTAGGTTGGCAGTACTGTCTTTGACATCTGTGTCAAATTTCATGACAATATCTCTATTTTTCAAGTAGTTTGGTTTGTGATTTGTGAGCAACCAAAAGTGCATTTGGCGATTTTGCACATTTTTTCCATTTTTTTCTCAAAAGAAGTTATAATAAATTTTGTTTGCAATATCAAATTTCGACAAACAGATCTTTTGAGATCATATATTGAACCTTCCTCTATCGAACTGTAATAAGATCCAGGTTTTTCAAACGACAGAAAATTTTCCTAGAAGTTGAAGAACACCTAAACCTCTGAAAATCGGCTTGAACGACCATCAACATCAAAAAAATGAGAAAATTTTCAGTGAAACATCGTCGATGAACTTTAAGAGTGATGGTTAGATCTCTTGGTTCTCCACATAAACTATGAACACCGTTTCAAAAGCTTTTTTTAAGTTAAAAGTTCCAATTCACGTTTGGTTCCAAAACCATGAAATTTCTTTGATTGGTTTTTTTAGATTTTTCCACCAAAAATTCAACTCATATCGTTCCGCAACCACCTTATTCACCTGATTTAGCTCCGTGTGACTTCTGGCTGTTCTCTAAGCTAAAAAGACCGCTCCGGGGACATCGTTTTGAGTCGATTGAAGAGATTCAACGTGAATCGGCGCGCGCTCTGAAGGCCATCCCTGCCAGTGACTTTTTGGCATGCATCGAAGATTGGAAAATACGTTGGCATAAGTGCATTGCGTCGGGAGGGGATTACTTTGAAGGCGATGAAATTGATTTGGAAGAATAAAAAAAGAATTTTGAAATATAACCAAATTCCCGGTAGGTTTTGCCCACAGTAGTAATTCGCTGTAGCAATGAAGAGATAAATATCATTCATCGTTTTTGACTGCCATATTATCGCTACAAGTAAATGTTGTATGAAACTGTCGGAAAGCCGATAGTGTGCAGTTTGCATATTGGAAAATAATTTTAGACTACAAACCATCGGCTTTCCGAGAGTTTCATTTAATATTCCCTTGTAGCGATAGTGAGACACTCAAAAAAGATGAATGAGATTTATTGTTCCATTACTACGTGAATTTTAACATCACTAAAAAAATTTTAATCAATTTCATTGTCTTATTGATTAAGAATAGTACGGAATGCTTCAATAAACATGAAATACTTCAAATCATAAAATAATTGGCATCAATTCCATTTTGAATTGTCATCAAAAAAATTTTGAATTTAGATTTTTCACTGTTCTCGCTTGCATTGAAATGTTTCAATGAAAAAATTAAATAGAAATCAAAAATTTATTCTAAAACGGACAAATTTGAATTCAACAGTTTTTGATAATTCGAACCGAACATTTAATACTTTTTCTTATTCTCGTATTCTCGCAGTTTTCATTCAATTTCAAACAGTGCATTTTCCATGTTAAACATTATTGTGTATACAATATACATGTAATGATTTGGTACACTCCATCCATCTCTCACACATACAACAGAAGAGAAGAGAAACAAAGGAGAAGAAAGAAAATAAGAATGAATGAAAGAAAGAGAGAAGAATATAAAATTCATGATTCATGCCACTTCGCATTATTCGCTTCATTTCTGTATGTATTGATTTCAACATTGTGTGCACCGCTCTCTGCTCGTATTACTGACAATTTCATAACAAATCGTAATTCAACGGCTTTTCGACGCTGATTGTTTATTTGCTTCGTGCATTTTGAAAAACTTTTCTCTGAAATTTGATCTCGTCATTCAAATTGAATTCAATTATTATTTTATTATTTTTAATGACAGCAAAAAAAGTGATAATGGACACAGAAAAAGAAGTTTATAAGCCGAATAAACGGTAGTGAATTGTATTTTGTCATGTATACTTTTGTTTTAATTGTTTGTTATTTAATATGTTTTTAGAGGTAGGAAACCAGCTGTGAATTTGGATAATCAATTGGCTATCTATAAAAAAAACAAACATGCAATGCTTGCTGAAAACAAAACAATAAAACCGCACACCGATCCAATTTATCGTGAGATATCGTCAGAACTTGGTATGACAGACAAAGCCGTGCATTGGGCTGTATTGCGTCATGTAAATGAAATATTTGGTGAAGATTACATCAAAGTGGATAAAGCATTTTCCATAAAATCCATTGATGAGAACATTGATTACATGTGGAATGATGGAGACGACTGCTGTTTAATTTTTAATATCGTTGATCCGAAAGAACAATTTTTTTTTGATTTGGTAGAACATGTACGGCCGAAAAGAACATACACATCATTACGCAATGGATGGTCCGATGTTCTTGCCGATATTATTGTGAGAGAAACAAAAAACTCATGCGTACTTAATTTCATTAGAGCTAATATTAATCGAATGGAATTTGTTGCCTCAGCCAAATGTAAAGAATGTGAAGGAAATATTACCGTTCACTCAAGCAATAATCGACGAACATTATCAGTGACAATTGAAAAAGGTCCTTTGCTACATACTCATACAAAATTTCGACGACTAACAAGTGCAAAAGTCAATGATATTGCATTGCAGCTCGAAACAAAAACCACCAATCAAATATATCTCGATCAAGCAAGCGGAATTTCGATAGGTGAGAGCACAATTCCTCGGAATTATGTTAGCCAAAAATCCATTGAAAATATAAAGACAAAAAAAAAATCGACAAATTGATTCTTCCGTTGATGCACTGAGACTTCTCTCTTATTCAACTGAACATGGTGACTCAATCAAAGAATTTTCAATCCAACCATTTTGTGTTATCTTTTGGACGAAAAATCAACAATATTTTTATGCACAAATTTTGAGAGAATATGGAGCGGCGATAAGTTTCGACGCTACTGGTGGCTTGATCCAAACCGAAAGTTTACTGACGGATATCAAAAGCAGACTTGAACAACGTGTTAACATTCCACATGTGTTTTTATATCCAATCAGCGTAAAAATTCCAAATGGCAAAAGTACACCAGTCGGTCAAATGCTGAGTACACAACAGGATGCAACTAAAATTTCTTATTTTCTTGACCGATGGCTTCAAGATTTTGCCATACCACGTGAAGTAACTGTTGATGATTCGGCCGCATTACAAAAATCGTTTTCAATGTCATTTGTTAAGTGCCATAGCACAAATGAATACACGAAACAATGCTTCGATTTTTTGATGAACAAATCTTCAACTTTACCGAAAACATTTATTCGTCTCGATGTTGCACACTTCGTAAAAAGTTTGCATCGAAATAAAACACTTAAGAAAATGTCAATAGAAGTACGCCAGTTATATTTGGCTTCGTTTGGATATTTAATTCAATGTGAAAATTACGACATAATAAAAAGTGTAATTGAAAATTTAGTGATTTTGGCAAACATTCCATGGTTTGGCATCATCAATGGCCAAACTCTTGCAAGTACAACTAGCCATAACAAGCTTTATAATTTGGTACGCACACATGAAGCCAGTTTTGTTGCCGATTTAAATAATGATGAAAATGAAGATATCGATTACTTTTCGAATGAAAATGAAGAGTGTCCAATAGAAACGAATGAAATTGGTTTATTTGAAGAGATTTTTAATCGTATTAAGAAAATTATTAATGATATAAAGGTCAATCTCAAACCAAATTCCAAACAAAACAAGAGCATTTATTATAATGCTGATTTAAATAAGATGTTCAAAAAAGGAATTCAATCGAATTCCGCTATGGACAGCCATAATGAAACCACATTTTCGATCACCTTACACATTTAGTGTTAGTAACGATACTGAGGCTCGATTCAACATGATTAAGAATGTTGTTTTCAAGGATATTTCATTACCAACACGGCCCGACATCTTTATTCATCGAATGCTGAATATAGTTGATAAGATTGCCACACTAAATAAGCTTGAAACTCAACTTTCAATGAATTTATCGCAAACAAGCCATGAAAAAAATGATGGTGCAGCGACAAAATCAGAAATTGATATTGAAAATGCCATACATGAAATGTCACTGGAAGTGAGTTATTTTATTATCACTTTTTCCATTGTTCATTCAAACAATTTATAAACTATTTATAATGGCTTTTATCCAACAGGAAAATGAAGAACCTTGCGAAAATTGGAGAGGTAAAGGTGATGATTATGTTTCAACTACACGCAAAAAATTTAGAAGTGTAAATTCTATTTTGAACAAGCAAGTGAGTTTTTATACTTTTTATATATCTTTGAAAAACACTTACCATAATCATTTTTTAAGGTGACTGAGAAAATTGAATTGACAAAAATCGCCATTTTAGAAGACGGATATCTGTGCCGCCAAAGAAATTTAAAATTTCCGTTGGTTGAAAATACACAGGCATTTGATACATCTCTATATTTGCTTGTTTGTCGTATAGTGGATGATGAGATATTCAAAAGTGAAATTATGGAATGCATTGATCAAAATTTGAATGTGTTCATAAAAACATACTTAGAAAAAGGCGCTCACACAGCAACATACAATGCAAGAAACACTGTTCTCATGAACATGTTTGAAGAAAAAATAAATAAAGGAATGCGAGTTTTAAACTGTGAATCAACAGTATTGAATATTTTTGAAAAAATTTACACTGAACACTTTCCAAGTGTCACAATTAAAAAGCAATGTGAATGTCGAATTAAAAAAAAGTGTGAAAGTTCCATTTTAAACAGTTTATTTTCATGATTATGACTCATACGAATGTTTGCGTTCACTTCAAGTGCCTATCTGTAGAAAATGTGATCAAATTGTGGTTGTAACGGCAAAATTTAATAGCCTCGTTTTAATCAACATGCTAAATCATATGCTAAGATATGACAAAGTTCAACAGTTCGTTCGAAATAAAGATGAAATTTGTGTTTTGTATGCAATTGTTGAAACATTCACTAAGAATAACAAAACCAACTATTTAGTACATTTAAAACGAAGCAATCAAATTTGGTACACTTTCGACAGCAAATTGAAAAAAGTTTCGGTAGCTAGAGTTGATAATAAGGAAATGTATGTGCACATGCTGTGTTATGTTTCAACATGTGGAAAGAGGGACATCGTCGAAGGAAAATTCACCTAAAAATTGTCGGTCAACTGAAATTATTCAAAATTTTCATTCATACAAATTAAATGGAATGAAAGTGAATGTAATTAATGCTTACGGTCCAGATGCAGTGTTACATGTGTTATGTTGTATTTTCATCAGCAATCGTGAGCTATTCAAAAAATTAAACGATGAACCAGAAAATCGCCTTTTGATGCTCATGGAAGCATTTGTCGATGGAAAAGAGAGTAGAATATATTATGAACGAGTAATGTTATTGTTGGAAAAAAAATTTGATCTCACAGTTGTAAATTTCTCCGAAATCACAATCGATTGCAAATCAAACATCTTTAACTCAGTTGGAATGCTATTAGGTAAAAGTTTGCCGAGCGCTATAATCACGCGTGATTGTGGATGTGATGGAGACTGTCAGTTGACTCTTATTGAAATCGACATGCAAAAATTGGTTTCGGGTGGTATAAACACTCTCGCATCTTGTATCTTATTCAAAAATGCACAACATTCCACATGCGCTGTCTGTAAAAATGATTCAACAATTTATACGACACTTTCCAGTATCATTTTCATCGACATTCAACCCATGATCATGGCTACGAATAAAGTAACACTTCAAAGAATGAAACTATCTGATCTTCCAAATAATTTGAAAATCGGTACAATGTGTTATAAATTAAGCGGCGTAATCGAATTTCAACCAAATTATGATGGCCTTGCACACTACATTGCACATTGTCGTCTCGAAAATAAATGGTTTGCATACAATGATCTATTGAAAAACCGCCATCCATCGAACATAACAAAAAAGATCGAACTACATGTGCTAGTGTTCACTTTAGAAAATTGAACTCATATTTTAAGCTAAATTTTAAGCTATATATTCACCACAAGAATATTTACCTATTAAATTCCGACTGCTTCATTCTTTTTTCCAATTTTTTCGCATAAATTTTAAAAATTACACAAATCTTGACTTTAAGATTTATTTGCTTGTGATAATATTGATGAGATTAAGCGTAAGTCAATTGCATATATTAATATGCATTTTTTTCTTTCTTCATATTCAGTATTATGTTGAAAGGCAACACAAATTGCTACTAGGTAAGACAAGTTCTGGACGAAAAAAACATTTTTGCAGGACTTTTTTTTGCTTTTTATGATTGATAATGCCATTAAATATATTGTTTTCATTTGTTCAAATATTGCAAATGACAATTCATATTCGTAAATCACAAATTGAGCACTAAATTATAGTGAATAGATTTTTGAATTTAGTGAAGCATTTGAAATTTTCCATTTTGAAGGGGAAAGCGAAACTATCGATTGGTGACTATATTTGTTGATCACAAATTCAACCAATGGCATATTCGTGAATCACAAATTGAGCACTAAATTATACCGGAGAGATTTTTGGGCTTAGTGTCAGATTTTGAAGAAGGCCTTTTCATAATTTCTACCGAAAACCACATTTCTGTTCTGATGTACTAATGGCTTTGTGGTTGGAGATGTTACGGATTTGAAAGCATATTTTTAAATCACAAATTAATCACTAAATTCCTGCATTATTAGTTTTTCGATGAAGAGCCCAATAAATATTTTTGCCAATAGCCTTTTGAGTAATAGGCTTAAAACGATTTTACCACCTGAGGTCAAAATAAGTTTGGTATTGTGCAAAACAAATTGCGTCACAAATTATCACTAATTAATCACTAAATTATAGTGCAATTTTCAATACGTTTGCAGAAATTTGTCAGGCTGGGTAGGGGGGAGCCAATCTCTAGCTGAATGACACGTCATCAAAACCAACAAACATACATTCTGGTGATTTGAACAAAATTCATGCTAAACATTCACACCAATACACGCAAAATCATAATCAGCAAAAAAAACATTCAACCTATTCAAACATACAGCACTCAAATCATCGAATCACACTATCTCAAAATCATCACCAGCTCAACACACAAAACAACAACAACCAAATTTGCGCCATCGCACCGACTCATCACCAGCTCAACACACAAAGCAACAACAATCAAAAAATGCTGTTTTAACGCCACCACCAATTAAGCACACAAAACAACAACAGCTCAAAACTCAATCCACACGTGCTAAAGCATCGCACGAATATGAAATAAATAAAATCAACGCACGCTCACATTCAAAATTAAACATTCATACAAATACGCACTCGTAATCGAATCAAAGCATTCACACCAATACGCAAGCACAATCAAATCAAAACATTTACACCAACACACAATCAAAGTTAAATCATACCATTTATTCTAACACGCAAACTCGAAACATTCATACAAACACACAATCAGTCGATACTTCACTCACACACACCGACGGCACACCCATCATTACATTGAACAACAAGCTGGTGCCAAAAGGCGTTCAATTTGCCATTGCCGTTGACAGCACCAAGAAATATGGCAAAAACGCATTAAAAAAAATCACTCGCAATTTAATATCGCAAATGTAATAAAATCACCAGAGCTGGAATTTTCACTCAGTTGGTGCGAGCACAAATACAACATCGCACTCACATCTAGTGTGCGGCGCACAATATTCTCATGTTTTTCGGGTGCGCGCACACGCCTGTATGTTTTTTGACTCAAACAAAAAATCTACATTTATTTGCAAATCTACAAATTTGTCATTAATCATACCGGCGTGTGCGTGCACCCGAAAAACATAAACATTTTGTGCTCCGCACACTAGATGTGAGTGCGATGTTGTATTTGTGCTCGCACCAACTGAGTGAAAATTTCAGCTCTGAAAATCACTTACACCATCTATGAGTTCAACTTAAAATTACTTTAGAATAAGTTCAAATAAAGCATACACATAAAATAAGCAATATTTACAGGATTAATTATTTTATTTTGCAATTATTTTTACTTATTTTTTGATTTTTTTTACGATTTTCCGATTTTTTTTTTTCAAAATTTTTTTTTTACATTTCAATAAAAAAAAAAAAGAAAAAGGAAAAAAAGGAATCTTTAATTTTGAGAAAATCATACATTAGTTTTGAATCAAAACCCTTGCCAAAATGTCGACAAATGAGTTTTCAAAAGAGTACACAAAATTGCTTAATAAAAGAATAAATTTAGTCAAAGCAATCAAACATCATGAAGTTAAATCGACTGAAATAATTTTAACAACGTCTCAAGCTGCTTTAAAAACACGAATTGAGCAGTTAGAATCAAGCCATGAACGATTTTGCGTAAATTTTCAAACTTTGGATGATCACGAAGAATTCGATATTGATCATTTGGAAGAATCAAATGAAGAAATTACTGACAGTTTCATTAATGCCATTTGCGCGATGAAATGCTACTTAAAACAACCTGAAGAAATCATGTAATTAAATTCCACATTAGCAAGCCGAGGAGTAACACAGGATGTCAAGTTGCCACGTATTTCAATTCCTTCATTCAATGGTGAAAATCCCAGAGATTGGACTAGTTTTTATGATGCATTCTCAACACTAATCGATCAAAATCAGTCTTTATCTGACTTCAGCAAGATGCATTATTTAAAAACTAGTTTAAGCGGTACAGCTTTACGCGCAATTAAGCTGCTTCCAATTACTGAAACCAATTACCAAACAGCATGGAAATTAATATGCGAACGTTTTCATGATAAACGTGCAATAGCCAATGATTGTCTCAGAAATTTTTTGAATCAACCAGCGGTAAAAGTCTCAACTCCGGGAAACATACGCAATTTAATTGATTCAACAAAAGAGTCAATTTAAAACATAGAAACCAGTGCTCACATTCTCTTGAAATCAACAGGAACTGCTAAATTTAGCAACTATGTCTCAGGGCCTGTGAGTGTTGCGCTCATGCTTATGGCAGCAAATACATAAGCGCGAGCAGAAGTGTGTATATTATATGCGCTCGCTCTTATATACTCGCTGCCCTACTCAAAAGCGCAATTCATTCGAGCGACATAGTTGCTAGACATAGTTGCTAGATTTGGCAGTTCCTGTCGATTTCAGGAGAATGTGAGCACTGATAGAAACACTCGATATTTCCACTGAGAATTGGGATCCGTTCACAGTGTTTATCATTCAAAGCAAGATGAATGCAGAAACATCAAAAGAATGGGAAAACCATCCAAATGGTTCGAAAGAAATACCGAAATTTTCCCAAATTATTGACTTTCTGGAAACTAGATACCGTATTTTGGCAGCAACATCTGAAGTTTCAAATGTCAAAACTAAAAATACATTTGTCAAATCAGCTAATTCATTAACTAGCAGTGAAAATAAAACAGACAAATGTATTGTATGCCAAGGCGATCACTGGATTTTGTTATGCGATCAATTCAAACGAATGAATATTGCTGAACGGAAAGCATTCGTCATAACCAAAGAGCTCTGCCAAGTATGTCTACACAAGCATAAATTAGAAGAGTGCCATTCAAGATATCGATGTGCAATATGCAAAGGCAAACAAACATCCCCCCACATTCAATTGTGAAAGTATTTGACAAAACTGGCACAAGTCATATGCTGCATGCATTAATTGATCAAGGTTCTGAAGGTGCAGTCATAACTGAAAAAGCCGCTCAAATGCTTCGGTTACCGAGAAAGCGAGAGCAAATTCCGTTGATTGGAGTTGACAACACATCTCTTGGAAAGGTTACAAGCTCGTGCCGAATACAAGTACATTCTCTCGTTGATGAGTCTTCCAATTTTTCAACCGAAGCCTTTGTAATGCGTTCAATTATGCCTCCAAACATTAAGTTTGAAAACACATCTTATAAATGGAAACATTTAAACAATCTTGAATTAGCAGATCCATATTACTATGAAAGAAATCAGGCAGATTTATCATTTGGTGTAGATATTTATGCACTGATATTAAAAGATGGATTGAAGAAAGGTCAAGTTCATCAACCAAAAGCTCAAAATTCAGCTTTGGGCTGGTTAGTCTTTGGTGCAGCATGCAAACAAAAAGATTTTGGCATTCGCATCCATTCCACATTTATTAATGATGATTTAAAACGATTTTGGGAAAATGAAGAAGTTCAATTGAAACCGATCTTTTCCGAAGAACATCAAAAATGTGTTGAATATTGCGATAAAACAATAACACGTTTGCCAGATGGGCGAATAGAAACATCTTTGCCATTTAATGAAAAGCCATCTAATGAAAATTTCCTGGGTGATTTACGAAGAATGGCATTAAAAAGATATTTTCATTTAGAAAAGAAATTTGATGCTAATCCAGATTTTCATGAACGCTACAAAGCAGATATATTGAGCTATTTACAAACAAACCAAATGAGAATAAGCAAAACGTCAAAAAACGATGGCTATTATTTGCCTCACTATGCCGTAATTCGTGAAGCAAGTACAACCACAAAACAACGTACTGTTTTTGATGCTTCAGCGAAATCATCAAACGGTTTTTCATTAAAAGACCGATGTTTAAATGGTCCAACTACACTATGGAACAAATTTGAGGGTATCAAAAGTTAACCCGGGTCTGACTGTACTGGGTGAAATTAGAGGCCAAAACTAGAGACAATTTCTTCTCGGTTTGTTAAAGTTGGCTCATTTTCGTTTTTTATCGGCTTTCATTTCTGCGGTCTACGATTTATGAGTTTTTTCGATTAAAGTGGTATGAAAACTGATTTTTTTTCATATCTGCAAGAGTCAAATGATTGCTTAAGGTCTATTTAACAATGAAAAAATTGGAAAAATTGATTTTGAATTTTTTTTGTGGTTCCTGTGATGAAAAATATTCGAAAAATGACAATTTTCTTCAGTTTTTCCATATTTTTTTCCAAAAATCTCATTTTTTTCTCAATACTCATGCGTATGCGAGTTTTCTTGCGCACGAACAACTGTGACTCTGTATATTTCCAGATGTGTATGTGTAGTTTTGCGTTAAGCGAGACAAATATATGTGAACAAAACATATATTTCATATACTCTAACACGTAATATGAGATCCTTTTGACATTATTGTCATTTTATGAGTGTTTGAGCGCATTGTTTTCATAAAAATTAGTAAAAAAAAAGTTAGTATCAAACGAAATAGCAAGGACATTCGCTTCTGATGGAATATCGTTCCATTTTAATCCTCCAAGTGCTCCAAATTGGGGTGGACAGTAGGAATCATTCGTCAAACTGACAAAACATCATTTGCGTCGAATGTTTACTCAAATAAAGCTGACATTCGAAGAAATGAGCACATCGTTAGCTCAAATTGAAGCATGTTTGAACTCGCGACCACTGAATGCAATGACAAGCGATACTGATGACTTAGATCCTCTAACAGCAGGTCAATTCTAATTGGCTCACCACTGAATCTAATCCCTGAACCGAGCCTGCTATCTCTGAAGGAAAACACTTTAGATCGATTTCAAGCCATTCAAAAAAGGGTACAAGTATTTTGGAAAAGATTCTATACAGAATACTTGCATAATTTGCATCCACGCAAGAAATGGTGCTCACAAAAAGAAAATGTAGCAGTTGGTGATCTCGTCGTAATCATTGACGATAATATGCCACCAGCAAAGTGGAAAATGGTTCGAGTCATACAAATTAAACCCAGCGCAGATGGACTGGTGCGGCTAGTCAACTTGAGAACGAGCAACGGAGAACTCCAACGACCGATAAACAAGCCATGCAAATTACCGCTGGCCCGGGAGAATGTTCAAGACGAACAACATTTAATTTAATAATTTCTTTTAATTTCCGTTTCTATTTTAGATATAATTTAAGTATAGTATTAAGTAATAAAAGAATTTAGATTAAGAAAATAGTTTACGCTTAAGTAATTTGTAACTCGCTTCTTGCTACTCGCTACTCGCTGCTCACTTCTCGCTTTTCGCTCAATCGTACAATTTCCCGTCAAAATTAGAGTATAAAACACCCGGTGATAGTGTGCCTATCTAAACAGTATAAATACAATGTTTTGCGATGGTTACGTTCAATCGGTCAATATAAGGGTTTGAATACACTCATTCAAACGCAATGTTGAGTGTGATTCAATGTAAACATAATATTTTCTTTAATGTTTGTTGACATTTGAGTGGTGGCGCTGGCATACAGATGTTAAACTCTCAATTATCACATGGTGGTATAAAAGGCCGAACGTTTGCTCTATTCGTTCATTCTTTTATCAACTCTAAAGCGAATACCACCAAAGGGAAAGCAAAGCAGTGATTAGCGACTACCGAAAGCAAATGCGAATAGGAAAAGCGAAAACTGTTTTTAAAAGTAAGAATATTGAAATAAAAGAACCAAAATAGTGGGTTCAGTGAATTCTTTTCAACACCTTTTGAACTTATATTTCCTAAAAAACGTAATTTACCAGAAGATTTAACAAATTCAATATCACCAGTCTATGATTTCGAAAATTACATCAAAATCGCGAAACATACTTTGCAAATAGCTCATCAAGCAGCAAAAAAGGCAATTGAAAACAATAAACAAAAGATAAAAAGCCATTACGATTAAAGGTGTCAAAGAGGACGGACATTTTCTGAAATTTCATGTTCGTCCGTCCGACTTTGAAGTAGGACAAAAGGACGGACACAAATTTGTCCTACTTTAAAATAGGACAAAAGGACGGACACAAATTTTTTCGACTTTAAAATAGGACAAAAGGACGGACACAAATTTGTCCTACTTTGAAGTGGGACAAAAGGACGGACACAAATTTTTCCGACTTTGAAGTAGGACAAAAGGACGGACAAAAATTTTTCCGACTTAGAATTGGGACAAAAGGACGGACACAAATTTTCCGACTTAGAAGTGGGACAAAAGGACGGACACAAATTGACGGACGGACGGACATATTCATTATCCGGACAATTTAAGAACGGACGGACACTTATTTTGTCCTAAATTGAACACATTTTTGAGATCAAAATGAAATATCACTTTTCTGTCACTTTTTTTTGACACGGGCTTGAATTAACCACAAAAAAATTAATAACGAATTTCAAAAAATAAACAATGTTTAATTTCAAGCATCTTTTTATTGTCTAAAATTCTCAAATAAATTGTAAATGTATTTATATGACTATTTTCGAATATTATAATTAAACTATTGAAATATAATCAAACATTTTCGAGGGCATTCCGCCCTATTGATAACAAAACATACATATGTATATTCATAACAATGTTATTTTAATTTAAAATGTTTAAATTATTGCGGGCAACAATCAGGTCATTGACGTTGCTCGGTAAAAGCATGCTTCTTTTATCAGTAATAATATTACCACAAATACTGAAATCTCTTTCACTGCTTGCACTTGTGGCTGGAATGCAGGAAAACTCTAAAAACAATTTGAATAATTTTGGGAATTTCTCAGAATTATCTTGCCACCATACTATTGCGTCGACATTTGATGTAATCGGGTGATTAATGTATCGTTCAATTTCCGAATCCACTTCAGAATTATCAACTCCATCAAAACTAATGAACCCATCAAAAAAGCATGAGTTTGTTGCTTGATTTCCAATGGAATTTTCACCTTGAGATTGAATTGATTGAATAGATTGACATGAATTATTCTCATTTATTCTTGGAATATTATCCAAAATTGAAATTCTTCCGTTGCTTTCAGAGTACTTCTCAATGTACTTTTCGATATCAGAGTGCAGTTTATGCTTGCTGATGTAGTCGATAAAATTCAATTTCTTCATTGTTGGCGTGAGAAACGTCATAGTTCGGTGTTCGAAAGTTGGACACATGTCTTTTTCGTTTTTAGTCATGTAATCTCTTCCCAATTTCTTCATGTCAGATATTAGTGAAGATTGACCATCGTCTTCATTTATGAAATCCATTTCATTTTCAGATAATACATTGATTAATTTCAAATAAGCCGGCCACACCATGTGCAATGTGATATACGAATCACCTTCGAGTTTATCTGTCATAATCTAATTGATAAAAATATGAATTATTCATAATAAATATAACAATGTTAGAAAATATTAAACAATGTTAATTAAAATGAAAACGGAAAATTAATGGAAAATTTTTCATATCATACTTTGAACGGTTGAAGAAAATCTTTGATTGCGATCAGCTCAGATTCGTTTAATACTGTAATTAAATTCAATATGTCTTGGTCTGGTTGCTTATGGCCATTGATTCGGCTTTCATTTCTCAAACGCTGCTTCACGGTTAACAATTTATACAGCTCTGAGAAGTTTTTGAGAATACAGTCGATCATTATGAATATACTGTTCCATCTGGTCGATGTGTAGCGTTTGAGTGAAGGATTCAAATATTTATTCAGTCCAGTATTTTTAACATAAGAAGAAAGTTGTGCACATTTCTCCACGATATCCTTTGAATTTGAATTATTTAGCATCGCAGATACCAAATTATGAATTATATGTGCATAACAGGTAATTCTTCTAAAACCATTATTCAGTAAACCGTATTTTATATCTGCTCCGCGATCACTCACAAATTTAACATGTTGCTTCACCTCAGCGGTCGATAAATTATATTCCATGAGTATATCAGTTATATGGTCGGTAAGGACTTTGCCTAAATGTTTGAATTAATCAATTAATTAAAATTAAATTCAATGAACCATAATTTAAGAATCTTATAATGAACAACGTTATTTTTATTTCAAAATTTGAAATTACCTGTTTTGATTAACTCCGTTATTTCACTCGTACACAGCACGATTCGATATTGTTCAATTTTGTTATTGGTATTTATCATCAAATGAGCCACAATGCTAATATATGTGGTTTTTCTATAGTCATCTTTCCATGTATCTGTGGTTGCGGCCACACTATCACTTCCAATAGCTAATCTAATTAGCTTGCTAATTTTTTCACGATTTACTCTTGCTATTTTTTTTACGGTATTTTTAACCGTATTTCGACTTGGAATTGCACGAATGATATCGATACGATCGGCTCTCCGATAGCTTTGACCGAACTTCATACACGCCACACATAAATCTATCAAGCCATCGCCTTCAATAGCATAATAGGGCCGAAGATCTTTGATGATGAATTTTGAAGCAGCTTCGTGTAAGTATGCTTCTTCCGATGGAGAAACTATCAATAGACCTCCCTCTGTGTAGCATATATGACGAAGCATAGAATTTGTATTACTATTAGGTTTGTGAACAAAACATTTACACAAAATACATCTGACGAATGGTACTAAATTGGTTCCGTCTTCATAGATTTCTTCAAATCTATGCCACCCTTTAGACCAGGCGGAAGTTTTTTTCTTCTTAAGAATCATTTTACCACTTGATAATTTCTCTTTTATGATAGGAATCATATCATCTAAAATCAAAATAAAATTAAAATTAAAATTTGATATTGTTTCAAATTTAATACTGTTTAAAATTGAAAATAAAATAAAATGAAACAATATTTTGAATTTAACACTGTTCGAATTCAATAGAAAATATTTTTAACCTATTTCTTTTTTGGTCAATTTTGTATTCTGGTCTACAGAACTGTTATCAGATGGGAGAACTGTATCTTCTGTGTCATCCTGAAGGCTTTCTTCAACTGAGCTTGTGCTTTGACAAGGGACAGGTTGTTGATTTAAACCTTCATTTGCAAATTTTTTGGGCGGTTTTTCACATGATGAATTGTACTTTTTTCTCCTTTTTTTGCTTTCTAATATATCCATATCATTTGATAAATCAGCATCATTTGGTTCATATTCACTTCCAGAATCACCATATTTGTCACACAATAGATTATCAATGATTTCTTCTTCTCGTTCTTCTGCCAACATTTTCATATAATCATTGTATTCACTATTATTGTTCTCCATAATGAAAATTTTATTGTTAAACATGAATTTTTAATCAATCTGATTGAAATTTAACTGTAACTGATCTTTTCACAATGACCTATTTCTTAGTGACATTGATATAATTATACAATGTCATAAGCATCCTAAATGCTGTTTCTTTCTTACGCACATCGGCTATTTAATGTACATATATTGATTTCACTTTTAAAATCAATTTTCGAATTTTGAGAAAGCATATAAAAGTAAGTTGTAACAGAAATATTTTCGATTTGCTAGGTTTAAAAAACATAGTTTAATTTTACAGTGTAAAAAACAGTTTGTTTAATTTTACAGTGTAAAAAACAGTGTGAATTAAATGAAAAAATAAATAAATTAATTTAATGATAAACACTGTTTTTATTTCGAACTCAATTGAAAGTTTTAAAAAGAACTAACTTCATTACATTAAATGCAGTCAAATGTCACAAATTATGACATACAAATTTATATTTGGTGCAAAAATTTATATTCCATTTAAAGTGGTCATTTGAAGGGAAAAGAATATATAGTAATTCATCTGATAAGTTTATTTTAATATAAAATATTATAGAAATGGCACCTAATATTAAGCGAAAAAATGTGAAAGTAAGTAAATTAAAAAATTAATGAACGCGTTTGGTAGATTTATCAAAAACATTTATTTATAAATATATTTTATAGCAATCAACATCGGTTACCACACATCGAATGGTTACTCGAAGCAAACAAGTATGTGGTATATTTTTTTAAAGTCAATTTTAAAATGCAATTATAATGCTGTAATTATATTTCCTTAACAGAGAGCTCTGAAGAATATTGCATTGGAAATGCCAATCTTAACTCTTACTAAACCGGTAAAAACCGTTTTAAGGTTAGACACACGCATTCCAAACCGACAACAACAAAATAATGGTGATCAAAATGTGAAAATGCCATTGGTTCAATGTCATGTAAATGAAGAACAACAAAATAATGGTGATCAAAATGTGAAAATTCCATTGGTTCAATGTCATGTAAATGAAGAACAACAAAATAATTGTGATCAAAATGTAAAAATGCCTTTGGTTCGATGTCATATATTTGCAGAAGGAGATATAGTTTGGGCAAAGATGCGTGGTTTTCCACTTTGGCCCGCTAAGGTGGGAAATATTTCATTGAAATTTTGAAATTACATTGTCAAGTTTAAAATGTTTATGAAAAAAGACCTTTACACATATTTTTTTTTAAATTTACATCAGATTCTGGACTTCCCCGTGGAAAGAAATATGGTGAATTTAGTATTCTATGGAGACAGAACCAGAGCTAAAATGTTCACTACAGCTCTAACACCATTCGACGATGGCGCAAGAGATTTCAAACCAGGAAGTCGAATACTGCTAAATAAAGCTGTTAAAGAAGCGTTGTATGAAAAGAAATTACAATGTTTATCATAAAAAAAACACAGAAAATGTGTGGTCTCATAATGAGAATTGTATTTTTTGATATTCAAATATTTATTGTAGAAAATTGTTCTTAATAAGAAAGCTTTCTTATCGTTTTGTGTAATAAAGAGTTTGAAATGCTCATCATAAGGAGAAATACAGAAAATGTGTAAATTTTTATTTTTTGTTTTTAACGAGATCATTTTCTAAATAAGAAATGAAAAAAAAAGTGAATCATTTCACAAGGCGTTGAATTAAAAATTTTCAACAGTAATATTGAATTCACGCAATAAAGTAACTTTGAATATGTTGCCCATTTGTTTTTTCACAAAAGACAATACAGCGCCATATCTACCGGATCGTCCTGTACGGCCAGCTCTGTACTGATATAATTTCGTGTTTAATACATTGCCCAAAAATATGGTACATTGAAATTCACCACAATGGTAACATTTTCATTTACTACACATCGTCCCATGATATCAGTGGTCACCATGACACGATACTGTCCTTTACCAAAACTTCTCCCATTCATCAACAATATACTGGTAATCAAAGTCATTAGATACGAACGAAATACTCGTGGCCGCTGCCTTTTTCCCATTGAAGTGACTTGTGCAATTTGAACACCCTGATCTTTAGTATGTAAAATAAACAATGTTACGTTATATACTAGTATAGCAGTAATACTATTTTTTTAAACAACATCGTTGTAATTCGAAGCTTATACAATAATATAAAATAATTGCCGCTTACAGAAACAGAGCTGGAATTTTTCACTCAGTTGGTGCGA
>JAQOWM010000124.1:0-22985 GCA_029041755.1 Resseliella maxima | reverse complement strand
CGGCGTGTGCGTGCACCCAAAAAACATAAGCATTTTGTGCTCCGCACACTAGATGTGAGTGCGATGTTGTATTTGTGCTCGCACCAACTGAGTGAAAATTTCAGCTCTGAAAATCACTTACACCATCTATGAGTTCAACTTAAAATTACTTTAGAATAAGTTCAAATAAAGCATACACATAAAATAAGCAATATTTACAGGATTAATTATTTTATTTTGCAATTATTTTTACTTATTTTTTGATTTTTTTTACGATTTTCCGATTTTTTTTTTTCAAAATTTTTTTTTTACATTTCAATAAAAAAAAAAAAGAAAAAGGAAAAAAAGGAATCTTTAATTTTGAGAAAATCATACATTAGTTTTGAATCAAAACCCTTGCCAAAATGTCGACAAATGAGTTTTCAAAAGAGTACACAAAATTGCTTAATAAAAGAATAAATTTAGTCAAAGCAATCAAACATCATGAAGTTAAATCGACTGAAATAATTTTAACAACGTCTCAAGCTGCTTTAAAAACACGAATTGAGCAGTTAGAATCAAGCCATGAACGATTTTGCGTAAATTTTCAAACTTTGGATGATCACGAAGAATTCGATATTGATCATTTGGAAGAATCAAATGAAGAAATTACTGACAGTTTCATTAATGCCATTTGCGCGATGAAATGCTACTTAAAACAACCTGAAGAAATCATGCAATTAAATTCCACATTAGCAAGCCGAGGAGTAACACAGGATGTCAAGTTGCCACGTATTTCAATTCCTTCATTCAATGGTGAAAATCCCAGAGATTGGACTAGTTTTTATGATGCATTCTCAACACTAATCGATCAAAATCAGTCTTTATCTGACTTCAGCAAGATGCATTATTTAAAAACTAGTTTAAGCGGTACAGCTTTACGCGCAATTAAGCTGCTTCCAATTACTGAAACCAATTACCAAACAGCATGGAAATTAATATGCGAACGTTTTCATGATAAACGTGCAATAGCCAATGATTGTCTCAGAAATTTTTTGAATCAACCAGCGGTAAAAGTCTCAACTCCGGGAAACATACGCAATTTAATTGATTCAACAAAAGAGTCAATTTAAAACATAGAAACCAGTGCTCACATTCTCTTGAAATCAACAGGAACTGCTAAATTTAGCAACTATGTCTCAGGGCCTGTGAGTGTTGCGCTCATGCTTATGGCAGCAAATACATAAGCGCGAGCAGAAGTGTGTATATTATATGCGCTCGCTCTTATATACTCGCTGCCCTACTCAAAAGCGCAATTCATTCGAGCGACATAGTTGCTAGACATAGTTGCTAGATTTGGCAGTTCCTGTCGATTTCAGGAGAATGTGAGCACTGATAGAAACACTCGATATTTCCACTGAGAATTGGGATCCGTTCACAGTGTTTATCATTCAAAGCAAGATGAATGCAGAAACATCAAAAGAATGGGAAAACCATCCAAATGATTCGAAAGAAATACCGAAATTTTCCCAAATTATTGACTTTCTGGAAACTAGATACCGTATTTTGGCAGCAACATCTGAAGTTTCAAATGTCAAAACTAAAAATACATTTGTCAAATCAGCTAATTCATTAACTAGCAGTGAAAATAAAACAGACAAATGTATTGTATGCCAAGGCGATCACTGGATTTTGTTATGCGATCAATTCAAACGAATGAATATTGCTGAACGGAAAGCATTCGTCATAACCAAAGAGCTCTGCCAAGTATGTCTACACAAGCATAAATTAGAAGAGTGCCATTCAAGATATCGATGTGCAATATGCAAAGGCAAACAAACATCCCCCCACATTCAATTGTGAAAGTATTTGACAAAACTGGCACAAGTCATATGCTGCATGCATTAATTGATCAAGGTTCTGAAGGTGCAGTCATAACTGAAAAAGCCGCTCAAATGCTTCGGTTACCGAGAAAGCGAGAGCAAATTCCGTTGATTGGAGTTGACAACACATCTCTTGGAAAGGTTACAAGCTCGTGCCGAATACAAGTACATTCTCTCGTTGATGAGTTCTCCAATTTTTCAACCGAAGCCTTTGTAATGCGTTCAATTATGCCTCCAAACATTAAGTTTGAAAACACATCTTATAAATGGAAACATTTAAACAATCTTGAATTAGCAGATCCATATTACTATGAAAGAAATCAGGCAGATTTATCATTTGGTGTAGATATTTATGCACTGATATTAAAAGATGGATTGAAGAAAGGTCAAGTTCATCAACCAAAAGCTCAAAATTCAGCTTTGGGCTGGTTAGTCTTTGGTGCAGCATGCAAACAAAAAGATTTTGGCATTCGCATCCATTCCACATTTATTAATGATGATTTAAAACGATTTTGGGAAAATGAAGAAGTTCAATTGAAACCGATCTTTTCCGAAGAACATCAAAAATGTGTTGAATATTGCGATAAAACAATAACACGTTTGCCAGATGGGCGAATAGAAACATCTTTGCCATTTAATGAAAAGCCATCTAATGAAAATTTCCTGGGTGATTTACGAAGAATGGCATTAAAAAGATATTTTCATTTAGAAAAGAAATTTGATGCTAATCCAGATTTTCATGAACGCTACAAAGCAGATATATTGAGCTATTTACAAACAAACCAAATGAGAATAAGCAAAACGTCAAAAAACGATGGCTATTATTTGCCTCACTATGCCGTAATTCGTTAAGCAAGTACAACCACAAAACAACGTACTGTTTTTGATGCTTCAGCGAAATCATCAAACGGTTTTTCATTAAAAGACCGATGTTTAAATGGTCCAACTACACTATGGAACAAATTTGAGGGTATCAAAAGTTAACCCGGGTCTGACTCCCAGTACAGAGGCAATTAAAATAATGAAATTAGAGGCCAAAACTAGAGACAATTTCTTCTCGGTTTGTTAAAGTTGGCTCATTTTCGTTTTTTATCGGCTTTCATTTCTGCGGTCTACGATTTATGAGTTTTTTCGATTAAAGTGGTATGAAAACTGATTTTTTTTCATATCTGCAAGAGTCAAATGATTGCTTAAGGTCTATTTAACAATGAAAAAATTGGAAAAATTGATTTTGAATTTTTTTTGTGGTTCCTGTGATGAAAAATATTCGAAAAATGACAATTTTCTTCAGTTTTTCCATATTTTTTTCCAAAAATCTCATTTTTTTCTCAATACTCATGCGTATGCGAGTTTTCTTGCGCACGAACAACTGTGACTCTGTATATTTCCAGATGTGTATGTGTAGTTTTGCGTTAAGCGAGACAAATATATGTGAACAAAACATATATTTCATATACTCTAACACGTAATATGAGATCCTTTTGACATTATTGTCATTTTATGAGTGTTTGAGCGCATTGTTTTCATAAAAATTAGTAAAAAAAAGTTAGTATCAAACGAAATAGCAAGGACATTCGCTTCTGATGGAATATCGTTCCATTTTAATCCTCCAAGTGCTCCAAATTGGGGTGGACAGTGGGAATCATTCGTCAAACTGACAAAACATCATTTGCGTCGAATGTTTACTCAACTAAAGCTGACATTCGAAGAAATGAGCACATCGTTAGCTCAAATTGAAGCATGTTTGAACTCGCGACCACTGAATGCAATGACAAGCGATACTGATGACTTAGATCCTCTAACAGCAGGTCAATTCTAATTGGCTCACCACTGAATCTAATCCCTGAACCGAGCCTGCTATCTCTGAAGGAAAACACTTTAGATCGATTTCAAGCCATTCAAAAAAGGGTACAAGTATTTTGGAAAAGATTCTATACAGAATACTTGCATAATTTGCATCCACGCAAGAAATGGTGCTCACAAAAAGAAAATGTAGCAGTTGGTGATCTCGTCGTAATCATTGACGATAATATGCCACCAGCAAAGTGGAAAATGGTTCGAGTCATACAAATTAAACCCAGCGCAGATGGACTGGTGCGGCTAGTCAACTTGAGAACGAGCAACGGAGAACTCCAACGACCGATAAACAAGCCATGCAAATTACCGCTGGCCCGGGAGAATGTTCAAGACGAACAACATTTAATTTAATAATTTCTTTTAATTTCCGTTTCTATTTTAGATATAATTTAAGTATAGCATTTTGTAATAAAAGAATTTAGATTAAGAAAATAGTTTAAGCTTAAGTAATTTGTAACTCGCTTCTTGCTACTCGCTACTCGCTGCTCACTTCTCGCTTTTCGCTCAATCGTACAATTTCCCGTCAAAATTAGAGTATAAAACACCCGGTGATAGTGTGCCTATCTAAACAGTATAAATACAATGTTTTGCGATGGTTACGTTCAATCGGTCAATATAAGGGTTTGAATACACTCATTCAAACGCAATGTTGAGTGTGATTCAATGTAAACATAATATTTTCTTTAATGTTTGTTGACATTTGAGTGGTGGCGCTGGCATACAGATGTTAAACTCTCAATTATCACATGGTGGTATAAAAGGCCGAACGTTTGCTCTATTCGTTCATTCTTTTATCAACTCTAAAGCGAATACCACCAAAGGGAAAGCAAAGCAGTGATTAGCGACTACCGAAAGCAAATGCGAATAGGAAAAGCGAAAACTGTTTTTAAAAGTAAGAATATTGAAATAAAAGAACCAAAATAGTGGGTTCAGTGAATTCTTTTCAACACCTTTTGAACTTATATTTCCTAAAAAACGTAATTTACCAGAAGATTTAACAAATTCAATATCACCAGTCTATGATTTCGAAAATTACATCAAAATCGCGAAACATACTTTGCAAATAGCTCATCAAGCAGCAAAAAAGGCAATTGAAAACAATAAACAAAAGATAAAAAGCCATTACGATTAAAGGTGTCAAAGAGGACGGACATTTTCTGAAATTTCATGTTCGTCCGTCCGACTTTGAAGTAGGACAAAAGGACGGACACAAATTTGTCCTACTTTAAAATAGGACAAAAGGACGGACACAAATTTTTTCGACTTTAAAATAGGACAAAAGGACGGACACAAATTTGTCCTACTTTGAAGTGGGACAAAAGGACGGACACAAATTTTTCCGACTTTGAAGTAGGACAAAAGGACGGACAAAAATTTTTCCGACTTAGAATTGGGACAAAAGGACGGACACAAATTTTCCGACTTAGAAGTGGGACAAAAGGACGGACACAAATTGACGGACGGACGGACATATTCATTATCCGGACAATTTAAGAACGGACGGACACTTATTTTGTCCTAAATTGAACACATTTTTGAGATCAAAATGAAATATCACTTTTCTGTCACTTTTTTTTGACACGGGCTTGAATTAACCACAAAAAAATTAATAACGAATTTCAAAAAATAAACAATGTTTAATTTCAAGCATCTTTTTATTGTCTAAAATTCTCAAATAAATTGTAAATGTATTTATATGACTATTTTCGAATATTATAATTAAACTATTGAAATATAATCAAACATTTTCGAGGGCATTCCGCCCTATTGATAACAAAACATACATATGTATATTCATAACAATGTTATTTTAATTTAAAATGTTTAAATTATTGCGGGCAACAATCAGGTCATTGACGTTGCTCGGTAAAAGCATGCTTCTTTTATCAGTAATAATATTACCACAAATACTGAAATCTCTTTCACTGCTTGCACTTGTGGCTGGAATGCAGGAAAACTCTAAAAACAATTTGAATAATTTTGGGAATTTCTCAGAATTATCTTGCCACCATACTATTGCGTCGACATTTGATGTAATCGGGTGATTAATGTATCGTTCAATTTCCGAATCCACTTCAGAATTATCAACTCCATCAAGACTAATGAACCCATCAAAAAAGCATGAGTTTGTTGCTTGATTTCCAATGGAATTTTCACCTTGAGATTGAATTGATTGAATAGATTGACATGAATTATTCTCATTTATTCTTGGAATATTATCCAAAATTGAAATTCTTCCGTTGCTTTCAGAGTACTTCTCAATGTACTTTTCGATATCAGAGTGCAGTTTATGCTTGCTGATGTAGTCGATAAAATTCAATTTCTTCATTGTTGGCGTGAGAAACGTCATAGTTCGGTGTTCGAAAGTTGGACACATGTCTTTTTCGTTTTTAGTCATGTAATCTCTTCCCAATTTCTTCATGTCAGATATTAGTGAAGATTGACCATCGTCTTCATTTATGAAATCCATTTCATTTTCAGATAATACATTGATTAATTTCAAATAAGCCGGCCACACCATGTGCAATGTGATATACGAATCACCTTCGAGTTTATCTGTCATAATCTAATTGATAAAAATATGAATTATTCATAATAAATATAACAATGTTAGAAAATATTAAACAATGTTAATTAAAATGAAAACGGAAAATTAATGGAAAATTTTTCATATCATACTTTGAACGGTTGAAGAAAATCTTTGATTGCGATCAGCTCAGATTCGTTTAATACTGTAATTAAATTCAATATGTCTTGGTCTGGTTGCTTATGGCCATTGATTCGGCTTTCATTTCTCAAACGCTGCTTCACGGTTAACAATTTATACAGCTCTGAGAAGTTTTTGACAATACAGTCGATCATTATGAATATACTGTTCCATCTGGTCGATGTGTAGCGTTTGAGTGAAGGATTCAAATATTTATTCAGTCCAGTATTTTTAACATAAGAAGAAAGTTGTGCACATTTCTCCACGATATCCTTTGAATTTGAATTATTTAGCATCGCAGATACCAAATTATGAATTATATGTGCATAACAGGTAATTCTTCTAAAACCATTATTCAGTAAACCGTATTTTATATCTGCTCCGCGATCACTCACAAATTTAACATGTTGCTTCACCTCAGCGGTCGATAAATTATATTCCATGAGTATATCAGTTATATGGTCGGTAAGGACTTTGCCTAAATGTTTGAATTAATCAATTAATTAAAATTAAATTCAATGAACCATAATTTAAGAATCTTATAATGAACAACGTTATTTTTATTTCAAAATTTGAAATTACCTGTTTTGATTAACTCCGTTATTTCACTCGTACACAGCACGATTCGATATTGTTCAATTTTGTTATTGGTATTTATCATCAAATGAGCCACAATGCTAATATATGTGGTTTTTCTATAGTCATCTTTCCATGTATCTGTGGTTGCGGCCACACTATCACTTCCAATAGCTAATCTAATTAGCTTGCTAATTTTTTCACGATTTACTCTTGCTATTTTTTTTACGGTATTTTTAACCGTATTTCGACTTGGAATTGCACGAATGATATCGATACGATCGGCTCTCCGATAGCTTTGACCGAACTTCATACACGCCACACATAAATCTATCAAGCCATCGCCTTCAATAGCATAATAGGGCCGAAGATCTTTGATGATGAATTTTGAAGCAGCTTCGTGTAAGTATGCTTCTTCCGATGGAGAAACTATCAATAGACCTCCCTCTGTGTAGCATATATGACGAAGCATAGAATTTGTGTTACTATTAGGTTTGTGAACAAAACATTTACACAAAATACATCTGACGAATGGTACTAAATTGGTTCCGTCTTCATAGATTTCTTCAAATCTATGCCACCCTTTAGACCAGGCGGAAGTTTTTTTCTTCTTAAGAATCATTTTACCACTTGATAATTTCTCTTTTATGATAGGAATCATATCATCTAAAATCAAAATAAAATTAAAATTAAAATTTGATATTGTTTCAAATTTAATACTGTTTAAAATTGAAAATAAAATAAAATGAAACAATATTTTGAATTTAACACTGTTCGAATTCAATAGAAAATATTTTTAACCTATTTCTTTTTTGGTCAATTTTGTATTCTGGTCTACAGAACTGTTATCAGATGGGAGAACTGTATCTTCTGTGTCATCCTGAAGGCTTTCTTCAACTGAGCTTGTGCTTTGACAAGGGACAGGTTGTTGATTTAAACCTTCATTTGCAAATTTTTTGGGCGGTTTTTCACATGATGAATTGTACTTTTTTCTCCTTTTTTTGCTTTCTAATATATCCATATCATTTGATAAATCAGCATCATTTGGTTCATATTCACTTCCAGAATCACCATATTTGTCACACAATAGATTATCAATGATTTCTTCTTCTCGTTCTTCTGCCAACATTTTCATATAATCATTGTATTCACTATTATTGTTCTCCATAATGAAAATTTTATTGTTAAACATGAATTTTTAATCAATCTGATTGAAATTTAACTGTAACTGATCTTTTCACAATGACCTATTTCTTAGTGACATTGATATAATTATACAATGTCATAAGCATCCTAAATGCTGTTTCTTTCTTACGCACATCGGCTATTTAATGTACATATATTGATTTCACTTTTAAAATCAATTTTCGAATTTTGAGAAAGCATATAAAAGTAAGTTGTAACAGAAATATTTTCGATTTGCTAGGTTTAAAAAACATAGTTTAATTTTACAGTGTAAAAAACAGTTTGTTTAATTTTACAGTGTAAAAAACAGTGTGAATTAAATGAAAAAATAAATAAATTAATTTAATGATAAACACTGTTTTTATTTCGAACTCAATTGAAAGTTTTAAAAAGAACTAACTTCATTACATTAAATGCAGTCAAATGTCACAAATTATGACATACAAATTTATATTTGGTGCAAAAATTTATATTCCATTTAAAGTGGTCATTTGAAGGGAAAAGAATATATAGTAATTCATCTGATAAGTTTATTTTAATATAAAATATTATAGAAATGGCACCTAATATTAAGCGAAAAAATGTGAAAGTAAGTAAATTAAAAAATTAATGAACGCGTTTGGTAGATTTATCAAAAACATTTATTTATAAATATATTTTATAGCAATCAACATCGGTTACCACACATCGAATGGTTACTCGAAGCAAACAAGTATGTGGTATATTTTTTTAAAGTCAATTTTAAAATGCAATTATAATGCTGTAATTATATTTCCTTAACAGAGAGCTCTGAAGAATATTGCATTGGAAATGCCAATCTTAACTCTTACTAAACCGGTAAAAACCGTTTTAAGGTTAGACACACGCATTCCAAACCGACAACAACAAAATAATGGTGATCAAAATGTGAAAATGCCATTGGTTCAATGTCATGTAAATGAAGAACAACAAAATAATGGTGATCAAAATGTGAAAATGCCATTGGTTCAATGTCATGTAAATGAAGAACAACAAAATAATTGTGATCAAAATGTAAAAATGCCTTTGGTTCGATGTCATATATTTGCAGAAGGAGATATAGTTTGGGCAAAGATGCGTGGTTTTCCACTTTGGCCCGCTAAGGTGGGAAATATTTCATTGAAATTTTGAAATTACATTGTCAAGTTTAAAATGTTTATGAAAAAAGGCCTTTACACATATTTTGTTTTAAATTTACATCAGATTCTGGACTTCCCCGTGGAAAGAAATATGGTGAATTTAGTATTCTATGGAGACAGAACCAGAGCTAAAATGTTCACTACAGCTCTAACACCATTCGACGATGGCGCAAGAGATTTCAAACCAGGAAGTCGAATACTGCTAAATAAAGCTGTTAAAGAAGCGTTGTATGAAAAGAAATTACAATGTTTATCATAAAAAAAACACAGAAAATGTGTGGTCTCATAATGAGAATTGTATTTTTTGATATTCAAATATTTATTGTAGAAAATTGTTCTTAATAAGAAAACTTCTTATCGTTTTCGTAATAAAGAGTTTGAAATGCTCATCATAAGGAGAAATACAGAAAATGTGTAAATTTTTATTTTTTGTTTTTAACGAGATCATTTTCTAAATAAGAAATGAAAAAAAAAGTGAATCATTTCACAAGGCGTTGAATTAAAAATTTTCAACAGTAATATTGAATTCACGCAATAAAGTAACTTTGAATATGTTGCCCATTTGTTTTTTCACAAAAGACAATACAGCGCCATATCTACCGGATCGTCCTGTACGGCCAGCTCTGTACTGATATAATTTCGTGTTTAATACATTGCCCAAAAATGGTACATTGAAATTCACCACAATGGTAACATTTTCATTTGCTACACATCGTCCCATGATATCAGTGGTCACCATGACACGATACTGTCCTTTGCAAAACTTCTCCCATTCATCAACAATATACTGGTAATCAAAGTCATTAGATACGAACGAAATACTCGTGGCCGCTGCCTTTTTCCATTGAAGTGACTTGTGCAATTTGAACACCTGATCTTTAGTCTGTAAAATAAACAATGTTACGTTATATATAGCAGTAATACTATTTTTTTAAACAACATCGTTGTAATTCGAAGCTTATACAATAATATAAAATAATTACCGCACAGAAACAGAGCTGGAATTTTCACTCAGTTGGTGCGAGCACAAATACAACATCGCACTCACATCTAGTGTGCGACGCACAAAATGCTTATGTTTTTCGGGTGCACGCACACGCCGGTATGATTAATGACAAATTTGTAGATTTGCAAATAAATGTAGATTTTTTGTTTGAGTCAAAAAACATACAGGCGTGTGCGCGCACCCGAAAAACATGAGAATATTGTGCGCCGCACACTAGATGTGAGTGCGATGTTGTATTTGTGCTCGCACCATCTGAGTGAAAATTCCATCTCTGCACAGAAAATCAAAACTTGTCCTTCAGTTTTTTGGAGAAGTTCTTTAATAATTTCTACTCGCTCCTGGAATGAGTTTGTTTCGGCATAAAAATGAGCAATATTTGCACTTAGGACGTCTTTTCGATTACGACAAATAGGTAAAATGGTCAGGTTTGGTATTATTTTATGAATATCAAAAATACTAGAACTTGAGAAGGCACTGAATTGGACATATGATCGTAATTTTTTGATTACACTTTCTTTTATCAGTTCATATTTCATTGTGACGTCAGCATCATCAAAAAATACAAATTTGACGTGATCCACTGCCAGTTCATTATTGGCTATCAGCTTTCCCAGTTCCAATGGGGTACCAATGATAATCTGACATTGGCTATTTTGATTAAGTGAACCATTTTGAAGAACAACAGCTGATTTGATTGTTCTAAATTGTGCAATGCAATCAATCAATCCTTTCATTTGAATAGCAGCTACTTTTGTGTGAACAAAGCACAAAATTTGCGTTTTTTTCTTGGTGCAATTTACCAATTGAGCCATTGAAATTGCAATTGCAGTGGATTTACCATCACCTATTTGGCTTAATATGAAAATATTATCCATTGTATCAAGTACATATTTCAATGCAGTATGCTGAAAACGATTGTATTATAGCAGTGTTAAAGTTTTGAATGAACAGTGTTATTTTTTTTAAATTTATAATTTACTTGTAGCTTTAAAGCATTATATATGCCCATAATGGCCAAACCACGTTGAATGTCTTCAGATCTGCCAATGACAACAAAATAATAAAGAATTAATACAGTTAAATTAGACAAAAAAATCTTTTACTACGTACATTTTCAAATAATTGAAATTGTATGATTCCGGAATAGCAACAATCATTGAGCTCATTTCTCTTATTTTGGAGCTGAAATTCTCACATTTTTGATTTCTTATATATTCTATTACTTTGGCTCTACCAACGCATCTGGACCGTTCTACCAACGGTGAACACTGAGTACCTGATGTTGGTAGAATGTTTCGCTTCAACAAAGCTGAAGCCATTTCAGAATGCCATACGACCAATTTTGGCATTTCGTCACATTCAGGAAATCTGAAAATATAAAAGAAAACAGTGGTTAATTAAAATTTTGCAAATAATTTTCACAACAATTTAATAGAATAGAATGGATTAAAAAAAATTCTTCACTACTTACGTTTGTAAATAACGTTTGGCCGGAAGCCCCATAGCAGGTAAAAGTGAACACTGAATACCTGATGTTGGTATAATGTTTCGCTTGAACAAAGCTGAAGCCATTTCAAAATAAAGCCATTCGACCAATTTTGGCATTTCGTCACATTCAGGAAATCTGAAAATATAAAAGAAAACAGTGGTTAATTAAAATTTTGCAAATAATTTTCACAACAATTTAATAGAATAGAATGGATTAAAAAAAATTTCTTTACTACTTACGTTTGTGAAATAAGTTTGGCCGGAATCCCCAAAGCAGGTAGCGGAGGACACTGAGTACCTAATATTGGTACAATGTTTCGCTTGAACAAAGCTGAATCCATTTCAGAATGCCATACGACCAATTTTGGCATTTCGTCACATCCAAGAAATCTGAAAATATAAAAGAAAACATTGTTAAATTAAAATGTTGTAAACAATTTTCACAACAATGTTCCGTTTTTGAAATAAAAATTGAATGCATTCAAAATAATCTTACTGTATAATACTGTGTTCATTCAAAATCTGTTGAATGTTTCTTAAAATGTCCTTTATCAAAATTTGTGGCCGCCAATTGTTGAATATCGGGAGTCGAACGAGTCCATTCGAATCAATGTTTCGATGCAACAACGGTGTTTTGATTTCACATTTCGGTGAGATAAATGGATAATCAAATGTGAAAGTCATCACCAAATGGTAGATACATTCGACTGATAGCTTTAAAAAAAAAACGTTCATTTCACATAAATTGTTATTTGCGACATTCATTATTTCATTATTCCGACTTACATTTTCATTCACAGGAATTCCACAGTCCCATACGAAGATATTCAATCTACCATCTTCATATTTTCTTGGCCCAGCGATTACATTCTAAAAGTAAACACAATTTTAAACCAAACAATGTTAAATGTTGAAAAAAAAAAAATGTTGTTTTCTAGTTTTTTTTAACAAACTTACATAGAGATGATCTCTTTTCCACGCTTTCCATTCTTCGTGGAGTCGTGGGATGCTTATTCCATCCATTCTTTAACTGTTTTCGAATTAAATTTATTTCTTCAATATTTCACTTGTCGCATGTGATTTCAAGTCGTAGTAATCAAAACAAATGAAAAAATGCGCGCGTTGTTAGATAGCCACAAAGTTTATCTGTCAAATAATGGCTCTGTTGTCAATATGGAGAATATCAAATGCGATCAAATGCGATATACTTAAATACGGTTCACACTTAAACTAAATTTGCATACGGTTTATATTGAGTATTTAACATTTGAGAATTGGAAAAAGATGTTTTTGTTTGAATTCAAATATAGTTTGGAAAAAAAAAAGTTGAATTTCTTTGAAATTATGTACATTTTTATTTTTTTTTTTTTTTTTTATACCTATATTTATTTATTTATTTTTATTTATTTGTTACGAAACCTAAATTTATATCAGTACGTGTTCACTAGCAAGCTAGTACGTGCTCACTAACAATGCTTAAAAATGTGTTCAATTTAGGACAAAATAAGTGTCCGTCCGTCCTTAAATTGTCCGGATAATGAATATGTCCGTCCGTCCGTCAATTTGAGTCCGTCCTTTTGTCCCACTTCAAAGTCGGAAAATTTGTGTCCGTCCTTTTGTCCCACTTCTAAGTTGGAAAAATTTGTGTCCGTCCTTTTGTCCTACTTCAAAGTCGGAAAAATTTGTGTCCGTCCTTTTGTCCCACTTCAAAGTAGGACAAATTTGTGTCCGTCCTTTTGTCCTATTTTAAAGTCGGAAAAATTTGTGTCCGTCCTTTTGTCCCACTTCAAAGTAGGACAAATTTGTGTCCGTCCTTTTGTCCTATTTTAAAGTCGGAAAAATTTTTGTCCGTCCTTTTGTCCCACTTCAGAAGTCGGACAGATGGACGGACAAAATTGTCCTCTTTGACACCTTTAATTACGATAAGAAAATTAATCCAATAGATGTAGAAAAGGGAGACAGAATTCTTATTAAAAATGAACCATATAACAAATTTGGAAATATCTTTAGTGGACCATATATAATAAAAGAAATTGATGATTGTAATGTAACGTATGAAATCAATGGAAAATTGCATACAGTACAAAAAAATAGAACAATTAGATATAAATATTAAAAAAAAAAAAAAAAACAAAAAAAATTTTGTTTCAGGAAAATTGCTTTAGAAATTTTTACTATGTAACATTTGGAGTAGCTAACCAAAACAATGTAAAGACTTTGAAAACCAATTGAAAAAAAAAAACAAGATACATAAAGTAATTTAACTTTATGTAGCAATTTAGCTAAATAAGATAAAAATAAACACTTGTAAAGGGGAAAGAATCATTATATCATATTCATCTCAAATAATGTGTTAATCGGTAAGATCATTTTATCATTTATTTTCATCATAAAAAATTGGGATGTGTAAGTGACGCGTATGCCGCTTGCGCATGCGTCGCGCACTTGACTTAATTATTTTAATAAAGAAATTCAGATTGCAACAGAAACTTACATGGAACGGTCGTGTTTATATTATCCTTCCACAGAGCCGAGACTACATATATGTGAGTAATAGTGAGTATGCTTAACATAATTTATACCAGCTTTCACGAGTATCTCTGGAGACACAACACATTTTTTATGTTTGTATATAGTTTTGCGTTTATACATAGGACACAATAGTTCTATCAGAAATTTTTCGAATTTTTCTCTTTCTCTTGCTGGCACGCAGTACCAATATTTTGGCTCTCCATAATGTAAAAAATTAATGGAGGCTAAATCACTGTCTTCACAATGTAATGTGAACCATGTGTATAACATTCCAATGTTAACAAATAACACTCTTAAGTATTACCGCATAAGCCCATACTGAATTAAGTATTGTAAATTGACAAACCTGCAGCGCAGGTTAAAGTACGGTTGCCATGCGATTTTCGGTATTGTATATACATAACCGCATACTAGTTTTAGCGTCGTCGTTTATTTCATTTGAAAATTCTGAGGTTATGTCTATTGTTATGGTTTTTATACTTTCGGTATGTATATTGCCAATACAATACCGAAAATCGCATGACAACCGTACTTTAACCTGCGCTGCAGGTTTGTCAATTTACAATACCAAATTCAGTATGGTCTTATGTGGCAATACTTAAGAGTGAAGGAATTTCTTGAATAGTCATTTATTATAGAATGATCCATACTAAATTCATTCATATTCCATGGCTCTCCTTCTTCGAACAGCGTCTGATCTGAATCAATTCCATATAATGGCTGCAGTTTTTTTTGTCCATGTTTTTTAAAGCGTTCCATGAGATTGCAAATTGTTGTTTTTGTTTTGCTTGTTGATTTTGTGACATTCGAGAGTCTTGCGTTTTCAAAACGAAGTCGAACCAATTTTTTCTGAAACGAACGAAACCGAATCGAACATATACTTCAGAATCGCGAGCAATGTTTGATTCAATACTAAAATTTTCATACACTTTCAATGCATTCTGAATATCTAAGAAATCCAGCGTTTGATCCAATCTAATTAAAATTCAGATTGTGAAACAGAAATGAAATGAAAATTGCAATTTTTGTTTTACGGAATTCGTTTGGAAAAAGTGAAAAAAATGACCGATTTTTCACACTTTCCACTAGGTAATCTTTAATTCGACCATCAAACTGTTGCCCAGATTGCACCAGTAAGTCATTTGTTATCTGTGAAATCTTCGTCGTTTGACTCTCAAATGTTGAGAGATATTGCCAGATCGCCTTAATATATTAAAACAGATCGCCAAATGGTCGACATTTTGACACAAATTGTTCGGTGGAAATAACAAAGAATATAATAAAAAAGCATTTTTTCTACTTTTGAGTCCAAAAAAAATCGTGTTGTTCGTAAGTTTTTTTAAGTTAAATTTTCTTCTCTGGATTAACGTTCGTTTCACTTTATTCAAACTGTGTTAATTTCATAATCATATAAATACACCGCTTTCAAATTGCACATATGATTTTATTTGTTATATTATTCACTGCTGGAAGATGGCTCAAATAATTTTTACCAGTTTCTAAATTAAAAAATAAATAACAAAAAATGTAAAAACAATAAATTTTGATTATTACTACACACAAATAATATTTCGGTGAACCGCTACACAGAAACATGTAGAATAGGCGCTTACATGAACCACCCTATAGAATTCCATATTTCTACAGTGTTCTGTGTAGAAATGAAACTTTACTGCCAACTGTCACCCAAATCTGTCTGACAGATCGTATAACAAACAATCATAGTAAATTTGTGTTAGACAGTGCAATAATTCATTCGATACAACACCATTTCTTTATAAAAATAAAATTTAACTGGCATTAATTTTTTTTTTTAAATTCATTTGTGGTTTTTAAATGTTGAAACATGAATGCTGAATTTTTCGAATATATTGTTCGTGCTAGGGGGAAACCACTCGGCCAAATCTACACATATGAACATAGACTATAGACATTTTTCCATTTATTACAAATTATTACACATTTCATAATATATTTCACATATATTGACCAAAATTCAAAATGGCGGTTGCAATTTCGCTAGAAATTTCATTCACAATATTTAAAATATCACCAAAAAATTAATACATTTTCATGAATTTTTTACGTTTTTACAAAATCAATAAAGTTTTAGCAGATCTTTTAAGATATTTAATACTGTCATTTCAAAATAAATACGACGATCCAGGTATCAAATGAATACTGAGATCCAGGTATCATATGACATGAATGGATCCAGATATAAAATACAATATGGCGTATTATTCATAGAGACTTATCATTTCATTTACTAACAATTTTTTCTAACAGTTGAAAATTTATAAAATACATAATTTTTCAATCTTTTATGAAAATTTGAATAATTTGTATCAATGTATCCATGCTGAGAAATATATCAGTGCAGCTGTCAACAATGTCAAATATTTAGATTCGAACAAAATTTACATTTTCCAAAATATTTCAGATTCTGTTAAAATGTTGCCCCATTTTACCACATTTTGTGCGTAATAGTTCGGCGGTTTCCCCCTAGTGTTCGTGTTAAATATCGCAATGAATACAAAGCTGTATATATTCCGATCAACGAATTAAGTGTGAACAAATTTTTGAACAAAGGTAAATTTATTTTCAAAACATTTGAATCAAAACGCTTCAAATAAATTTTTATTCATTTGTGATAAATCATATATTTAATTTGATAATTGCTATTCAATTTTTAAATTTTTGTATTGAATTTTTCCGAATGTGGAAACAAAAAATCACATAACCTCAATGTGAATAGTATTTGCGGCATTTGGCATTAAAACAAATGGTACAGTTTCGGTTAAATTGACAAATGCAACATTTCTTTCACAGTGTCATATTGTTCAAAGCCTGTCTTGCTACAGGAATATCCTGTAGAAAACCAATTATCTACAGGCGGAGCACTGTAAGCGTCTATTCTACAGGTTTTTGCGTAGCGGTTCACCGAAATATTATTTGTATGTAACATTTGAATGCAAACGTTAAGAAAAAATGTGCAAATGTTCTGAAAATAGGTTCGTAAAAATATCTTTTATTGAATCGATTGTTTATTGTCGATAAATGATGTTGATCTATTGTGTTACAAGTCAAAATGATAGATAATGGAAAAAGTACAAATTTTTTTAAAGAAATTGTAATTTACAGCGTTTCTTCACTAAGCTTCTAAAAATGTGATTCGTGTGCATGTTTGTTTACATGTTCGCATACTTGTATGTTTACTATTGGTACGCTCTTTCATTAAATAAACAATTTACATTAATTACAACGATTTTTTTGAATAATTGTCGATGTTTTTCTGTTGTTTGTTTGTTTTCCAAGTAATAAAATGTCTGTTCGTTTTCGGGACAATAAATAATAGTTTGAGTGAGCCTATTGTATGCTCAAAGATGTTATCTTCTATCTCATCTTTTTACAAGTTGATTTTTTGCTTTTTATCTCTATCTTAGCTAGATAATGCTAAGTTTTCGTGGATCTCATCTCACTTTTTTTAGATACATTTTTAGATGAAAATTCCTGTTTTTCTATTTGAATTTTATTCAAAAAAGTAAATTTTATACATAATATTTTAAATATTTTGAATATTCATCACAAACTTGACTGCTAAATTATAAACAGTATTGTTTGTGACCAAATCTAAAAACCATCAAGCACAATTTTGGATTTTTTTTTCCAATCCGCATTAATCCAACGTATTATTCATCTAAATTTAACTGAATTTATCTATTGAAAGATAATTATCTGAAATTCATCTAGATATTTTGAGTATTTTCAGATAAATATCTTATCTTATATAGATATTATATTTTTTATTTTTGAACAACACTGTGTATTTGTGGAAATCTATGGCTAGAATTTCTTCAATAGAATACACATATGATGCGGTTGTACCATCATAAACATTTGTATGATTGTTTTGGTAAAAATTATTTATTGGCAGGATGTTTTGTCATTTGTCACATTGTTCTATAATTATAGAACAATTATAATTGGCCGAAAACTATTTTTTGAGACGTTGTTAAATGATATTTATTTAGCGCTAAATTTAAGAATAAGAATATTCGGTAATTTCTTTAGTTGCTTTTGTTGTAAAAAAAGAGCGTACAACTGAATCCGAAAATGGCAATTTGTTGTTGTTGTTGCTTACTTCCTCCGAATTTTCCCTACATATTTTGAATCGACTCGTGACTCAACCTGAATCACTTGCGCTAACATCTCTATTATTAAATTATGTATATTCATTATATTAATGCTTTTGTTGTTAAAAATGAGCTCTGTTGAAATATGAAATTAATATGCAGAATGAACGAACAAAGAATAAAGGAAACAACACGTTCAATGTCACCAAATGTGTGTTCCCTTTATTGCTTCAGTAGAACGCATAAAAATACATCTAATTTACTGTTTGACTCTCACTTACTGTCTGATTCCACAACATTTGGGTAAAAGATGCACGATATTTCAATTTTAAATTTATCATAAGACATATGTTGATTAAACTTGAAAATATTGTTAAAATGTTAAGTTTCAAATTGAGATGCCCACGAACCGAACTCGAACAGTTCGAGTTCGAAAAATACCTTAAAATCATGTTCGTGTTCGTTCGTGTTCGGTTCGAGCAGTTCGAAACCAAAAATTTATGTTCGTGTTCGTTCGTGTTCGGTTCGAGTACAAAAACGAACTGAAAAAACTAATTCAACAAAAACTCATAAATGTATTTTTATACTTACTCAAAATCAAATCAGTAAAACTAAAAGTAAATGTTGTAAATGAACGATTTTTTTTCTTCGCAAAATTGTTGAATTAGTGAATTAACTTTTTTTTCATCGGTACAGTGAATTACAGAATTTTCCATTAATCTTCTAAAATTTAATTTCCATTTGAACAATAAAAACAAATTAAATGAATAAGATAATCTATAATAATATATTTTTGAATAAAAAAATCAAAATATTTCCGTATAACTATTCTTTATCTGTATTTTACTTCACATCATTTTGAATATGTACAAACTGTTTTTGCAGAGAGAAAAAATATCAGAAAAACAACCAATAGAATTTTCTTTTAAATGTAAATTTAATGTGATGGATGACACTTTGCTAATGATTTTTTTTAAAATCAGGCAAACATACAAAAAATTTTTAAACCAAATCATTTGTAGAAAAAATATTTAAAAGAATCGATTAATAAGAGATACAACAAGGAAAATCAACGATAATTTTCACTTGAAGTAATATTATAATTCACTAGAGCAATTATTTTTGACTTTCTTGCTATCTTTACTGAATGAAACTCTCAAAGCCGATGATATGAACACAAAATGTGAGTGTTCGTTGTCTTTGTATGTTTCACCAATGTGTTTGAAGTTTGAGTTCTGTTTATCTTTACAATTCCAATTATGAATTGTACATCAACACAGAATTCAGAAATCAAACAAATGTGAATATATTGAATTTTCGATTTTTTACTTTTATACGATTCAAAAAAAAAAAAACAAAAAAAAAAATCCGAAATTATTTTATTATTAACTCTAAAATGAGAATCTTTTACTCTTTTCTTTTCCATTATTTTTATAATTGTGTGAAGTTCAACCCAAACAAACGTGAAAAGATCGAGATCGAATATGTTCGCTCGAAAAAAAGTAATGAGTGTTCGTGTTCGTTCGTGTTCGGTTCGATTTGTTCGTAACAATAAAATGATGTTCGTGTTCGTGAGCATCTCTAGTTTCAATGAGTATTATCTAAAAATTTAAAAAATTGTCTTACATCGATTGCACGAATCGCATGAATCTTTTTTTTAGAAATAATTAGTCGCTCAAGAGTTTCGATTATTTCCATGGGGTTATTTACTATTGAATAACTCTACCGAATGTCAAAAGTATTAGTAGGTACTTTGATCAATTTGAAATGTACTGAGTGAAGACTGTGAATATAAAATATATTCATTTACGCGTATACACACTCACTCACACACTCACTCACACACAGTCTCGTTACTACATTTCAGTTTGTCTGAATGTAGCTGATTTACAACATTTGAAATCGGTGTGTATATCGCATCACAAGACGCGCACATCAAAGCAAAGCACCTCTTTCTGTGTGAGTTTGCTTCACAAACATACAACAACGAAGCGACAGTATACGCGTCAATGGATACACATTTTATATTTAGTCTTCACCTAGTATATTTCAAATTGATCAAAGTACCTACTAGTACTTTTGACATTCGGTAGACGGAGGCGCGGCGTCCATACGGGCAAACCGGGCAAATGCCAAATTTTTCCGAAATAATACGAATTTTAAGGGGCGTCAAAATTCTTTGAATATCATTCTGGTTTGTTAAAAATGAAACAAAATTTAGAATTTGTGTTCAATTTTATGAATAAAAAGTCGCCTCAATATAAAAAAGTTAAAAAAAAACAATATCCGTTCAAATGTCGCCCTTGAAAATCGTTTTGATCAGATTTATTGAAAGCAAAAAAGCGAAAAAATGATCGAGAATGTATCGAAATATACTATAAAACTATTCAAAATTTTCCGCCAATTACTCACTCAATAGTCGTTCTCATAATGTCAAACAATCAACAAATACAGTCATAATTTTATTTGAGTGAGTATTTATACACTCACACTTAATATACACTTGATACACAACAAGGACAATTGACGCATATTGTTCGTTGTGTATTATGTTTTGTATACTGCGATGAAATGTCATTGATGTAGTCTTGCTAAACAGATTAAAATGATTGCGTTAGGTTTTATATACACTTGTAATAGTGAGTGTAACAATTCATCACGATGTAAGCAGCGCATGCGCTGAATAATGCATTATTCAGTTGGCGATAAAAATTTTAGGCGGTGATTTATAAATGCTCACAAAATATTCCATTGTTGAACTCTTATTAATTTATTATTATTCAATTCATTTTCAAAATTTGTGCTGTGTTTAACAGATTTTGTTCTTGGCTAAATATAATTTTTTAAAGGAGATTTCATTTTTGTGTTGTTTACGATAAATAATTGGTTTATTTAAGTAATTCATTCTCAAAAAAAGGAATTTTGTCTCATTGTGGTTGCTTTGATTTTCTTTTTTTAACATGTCTTCAAGAAATAACAACCAAATGAAAAGAAAAAAAGAATCTGGTCACTATTATCGTGAAAAAAAAAAGAAAAGAAGCTGAGATGGACGCTTCATTGCGAAATGCTATGCAAAAAATGCTCACTAATATTAAAAATCGTAAAAAAGAAAATAATGTTTCTATAAATTCAGAATCAAATGTTGCTGAAATCGACAATGTTATAGAAGTTTCAAATGTTGATAAATGCGATTTAAACGATGAAACAAGTGATGCTTTGACGGGCATGGGCTGGAAACAGATGATGTTTCATTTCCAGAGCAAAATGTTGATGTTTTTGATCCAGCCACCTGGCCTGAAATTATTTCGGATACATTACTAAGTTTTATTATTGATTCAGCTGGGATTTTACCAGGTATCGAAACCAATTACAACTTTCCAGTGAAAAACGGTCGGTGTTTTTCCAAAAAATTATTTTTGACATCGAATAAAAATAGTATAGAAACAAAACGTGATTGGTTGATTTATTCAAAATCAACTGATTCTTGTTTTTGTTTTTGCTGTACACTTTATGATCGTAATCGATCATCTCTTTCTCAATATGGCAATGGTTTCTGTGATTGGAAGCATATTTATGAGACATAAAATTCACACGAAAAAACTCCAGAACATGTTCGTTTCAAATCATCCTGGTTGCAATTTCGAAACAGACACACAACACTCAGAGTACAATGGATTCATTTTGTGTGATTGATGATAGTGAAAGCAATTATTGGGAACAAATTTTTCTTCGTATTATTTGTGCTGTGAAGTTTTTAGCTTCTCAATCACTTGCATTTCGTGGTCATTCTCAGACCTTACATGCTCCGGATAACGGAAATTTTTTGAAATTCATTGAATCGATATTTCATTTTGATTCTGTGATGCATAGCCATTTAAATAACATATCGAAGAAAGAATTGCGTTTTCATTATCTTTCGGATACTATTCAAAATGAATTGATTCATATTCTTGCTGATGCCGTTACTAATAAAATTATTGAAATGATCCATAAAAGTGTATACTTTTCGGTAATATCGGACACAACTTCTGATGTGTCTCACCAAGAGCAACAGTCAATTGTAATTAGATTTGTCTCGTATTGTGAAAAATCTAAAACATTCAAGATTATGGAAAGATTCCTATGCTTCACTGAAGCAGATCGTACAACTGGAGAATCCTTAGCGACTAATATTTTACAGACATTAGAACAAAAAACATTGTGCGTACATGACCAACGCGGGTAAGGTTATGATTACAGATGTGCGTGGCACTAAAATATTAATAACAATACCTATAAAATATTTGTATTGAAAAATATTTTTAATAAGAGGGACTTCTTATTAAAAAAATTTAAAAAAATTTTTAATAACAGGAACTTCTTATTAAATTAATAACACAATATTTTAGTTAATAACATATATTCGTTAAAAAATTAATAACATTTCTATTATTAATTAATAACAATTTTTGGTCTTTTTAATAACATCCACTATTATTAAAAATGTAATAATAATACTAC
>JAQOWM010000878.1:0-178554 GCA_029041755.1 Resseliella maxima | reverse complement strand
TTTTAATATATGTAAGAAATTGAGCAGAAAAGGATACTCCACTAAATTTGCATATTATATTTTAGGTGTGACAAAAGCACATGCATCAACACTAAAACGTAAAAACTATTCACTCAATCGGATGAAGAACTCAATCCTTTAATTATTTTGAAATTTTAATACTGTTCTTATGTAAAATCAATATTTTTTTTTTCATGTAAGCCATAGAAAGTATGTTCATTATGGTTATTGTTAGGTTACGAACGCAATCTTTTGTACTGACTATGAGATGGGTACTTGTTCGATGGCACAATAGAGAATTAAAAAGGTGTTCCAAAGAGTTGACAAAATAATGAAACGTCTACCATTTCAAACTATATTATGCTTTTTTTCACATTAGAGTATCGAAAGCGTAGTTAAATTGGAAAAAAAGGGAGTTTTGAACGATTTTCAAGCGTTCAATTTTTTTCCCTCAAATCAATGGCTCAAACGTATATTGAATATATGCGCAGAACGTGTCATCTCATGTACAGTGGCCGAAATAAGGATACACACGTTTTTCGAAAAAAAAGTTATAAAATGCAAAAGATTTCTCTTATTTTGTATATAAATCTATTTATTAACTATTTTTACGCATTTTAGAAAAAAATTGTATAAAAATATTTTATTTTATTTTATTCGAATTTTTTGACTTTTTTCGATTTTTGGCATGTTTCAAGTGCAAAATAAGGTTACCGACACTTGATGTTTTTGGCTCAAAAGTCAATGTTGTTTTCACTGATTTGATTTGTATTTGTCATAATTTAACATTATGCACCTAACTGACACTATCGATGCTATTTTACAATATTTATGATGCAGTTGTCATCCGTAAATCGATCAATCAACAATGGGTAGAGGCAAACCATTGAGTGAGGCTGAAAAGGCCAAAATGTCCACCCTAAAAGATTATAATAAAATGACAAATCGTCAAATCGCCAAGAAAATTGGCCGGGGTAGAGATGTGGTCGGGAATTTTTTCAAAAATAGAAAGAAATATGGAAGAAATTACGTGACGGGCCGGCCATCGATGATCACAAGCGCCAAAAAACACCAATTATTTCGTTGTGCTGGAAACAGTTTCAAGTCAGCTCCTCAATTATTGAAAGAAAATGATTTACCCGATGGTGTTCGATTTGTGCAACAAATTTTTGGTGGTTCAAAACAGCTCAAATACAAGAAAATGAAGCGCAAGCCATTGCTTTCAAAAGACAATGCCGCGGCCCGAAAGAAATTCGCATTAGACCACCTACACTGGGAAAATCAATGGCAGAAAATAATTTTTTCTGGCGAAAAAAAGTTCAATTTAGACGGTCCAGATAGATTTGCTAACTATTGGCATGATTTGCGCACCGAAGAAAAAATTTTCAGTTCACGTCAATCTGGCAGTGGATGGTTTGGGGCGCCATTGGGTTTCTCAAAAACATACCGTTATCATTCATATCCAACAGAATGGATGCGGTACAGTACCAGGAGGTGAGTCGCCCGTATTTTCCATCATATGGCTTCGAATGTGCCGGTATGGACTGGAAATTACAGCAGGATAATGCGCCAATTCATGCGGCCAGGTCAACTGTAACTTTTTTCCTAGAGCATGGAATATATCTTTTCAACAATTGGCCATTGAAATCACCAGATATGAACATAATTGAAAATGTTTGGGGACTTTTGACTCGTGAAGTTTACAAAAATGGCCGGCAATACAACAACAAAGAAGAATTGACTGCGGGCATCAAGGCGGCTTGGAACAACATCCCTCAGGCCAAAATCAAATGACTGTATGACAGTCTGCCTCGTCGAATCCTCGCATTAGTATATGATGCCAAAGGCAAACACACAAAATATTAATTCATATTTTTCTTAAAATGTGATTTTAACGTTGAAAACGTTAAGTGTCGGTAACCTTATTTTACACTTGAAACATGCCAAAAATCGAAAAAAGTCTAAAAATTCGAATAAAATAAAATATCGTGTGTGTCGGTATCCTTATTTCGGCCACTGTATATATCAACCGCAAATTATGCACTCAACAACCATAGTAATCGAAAAAATACAAAGAAAAAACCATGAACTTGATTGTAAAATTATATGGCTTTGCTAGAAAGAGCGGTAAGGTGATGCGTAATATAAGTACAAGCAATGGGATGTATATTCGATCTATATACGATGCATGTTATTCAATATCCCACACGTAATAATCATAAATAACGATAATAACTTGAGATTAGAATCAGATAATGCATCTCATACGACTTGAAATTGTTTCTCTCATTGTGGATATTCCCCATAAAAATTCCTTTTTTGTCATTATGTGTATCGTATTTTGAGTTAGAAATGTCGCACAATGGATTGAAATTTTATTTTGCATTACATACTGAATGTAATATATCCGAGAAAGAAATTCACCACCAGCACAAAGTGGAGCAGAAAAGTTTTTGTTCGGTTAAGCCTAACACTCCATTAATTTTCTTTGGACTGTGCGTGTGGTTATGCACTTTGCTTTTGTCGAAGATATTAACGATGACAACGGACACACAAATAATAATCGACAACTACTTTCAAACTTTTGTTTATCCTTGATACTTTACTATGTAAGGAGGTAAAATTGGGCGAAAATATACAACTTACCGTGTACAAATTTCGACTAACAAGTAACGTAACGGCATTTTTATTCTCTGAAAATAGTGTTTCGGCATCCTCTTTAGACGACACATCCATGCCATTAACCTTTTTTCGGAAGTAATGTTAAATATTTCCATGTTGTTCCATTGGGTGTTTTTTTCGCATGATTGCATTAGTTGTACATCCGATGAATTTTCGATATGTTGTGTATGTGGAAATGACCCAATGTCATGAAAATAATAAAAGAAAATGTGTCCATGAAAATCATAAAAACCACAAAATAATTGCATGCTTCTATAGTAAATTTTTCCACTTATTACAATAGTTTTCTATGAAAATACACATATATATGTATATATTTATTTATATAAAAAACGATAATTTTTAAGCAAGTTTCATTTTGTCAGCTATTTTGTCATTATAAATCGACCGCATCATATTGGATAAAACAGTATAAACAGTTCGTTTCAATTATAAAAAGGATCTTATGAAGATAATGTCAATATTTACATACTTGCAAGATTTGGTCGCCTTGTCGTAGCCGACCGTCTCGGGCAGCTACACTATTTTCTGCTATATCACTAATATATACTTCTGTACAAGTATCCGCATCGTCTGAACCTGAACCAGAGCCATTTCCCGAACTATAACTCACTGTTAATCCAATTCGCTCTTCACTATTGTTTTTACGTAGCGTTACTTCCTGTTTTTCATTTTGTTATATCGCCATTTATTGATCGATATGTTTTTTTATTACCATGTCGGTTTTTTTTTTGTTTTCACATTCATACCAAGACAAAGAGAAAATTAAAAAAAAAGACAACGTGTTATTAATCAATAGATTTAGCAGTTAATAAAAATGACTTAATTTCATTCTGTTTGACTGCGCTTTATACCATAGAATGTATTCTACGTAAAAAAAGAAACATTATTTAAACCATTCCCACTGAATATAAGCCATTTATTAGAATTCACAGCTAGCGAACCAAAAGTTTTATTACTCGGATTATTATTGTTATTTATGAGTTTTTGCTTCTTCAGAATTATGAAATAATTGTGTATCCGCTCATGGCACGTTGCCCAACAACAGTTAATACTGATTGCCTGCGAGCATGAAGTTATTTATTTTAATTCATCAACGGATAATACTTTTGCTAGGCTTAATTCCGACCTTATATAAAGCCTTTCATTTGTAAAGCAAAAAGTACAATGGACCAACTCCAACTTTTAATAATTCGAACCGCAATGTTTTCTCTTAATTTTTTTTTGCATTGGATTGAAAAATTTAAATCATTCACAATTACAGGCAACGTTAAAATAGAATAATTAAACCAAGATACAGAACGTTCAATTTATGTAGAAAGGAGAGAAAATCATTTAAATCTGGAAAGCAGTATGAACATTTTAAATTACAATTTAATGTTCTTGTAGAAAAAGAATACACCCTCCAAATCTCACTAAAACGCAAAATTGATGGACAAAATTAACACTAAAAAATAACGAAAAATTATAACGATATTAATATAATTACATATTTCGAATTCTTTCGAAGTCGAATGAAAATGAGAAAAAACCGGAAAAGTCACCCCATGTAAATATGCAAATGATGAAAGTTATTAAAATCAACACCCAAGATGTTAAGATATTTTTTTTTCTTTCGTATTCGAAACAGTGTTAATAAATTCTCTTGGAACAACCAAAATCAACATCCAATTTTCCTAATTTACATTTCTTTTTGACATTCAAACAAGAGCATGAAATATCGTTGTCTTCAAGTGCTTTCTGTTACACATAAAAAAATTCAGACATAAAAAGCTCAAAGAACCGCACGTTTTTTCTTACATTCATCAAAGATTTTTATTATAAATGAAAAAAAAATCTGAAAGAGAAGACTTTTCCCGCCTATAATAAAAATACCTACAATGTCATTGTAAATACCTACAATGTCTTATCGGAAATATGTGATAAATATGATGTTTAATCATCAATATAACATTTTGCATTACAAACTAAGATTAGACAGATGTTTAAAGTTGAATTATTCAAATTCCTAGTGGAGTCTGAATTTTCTAGCAAAAGCAGAAAAAATTAATATTCTAATACTTTAAGAAATAAATTATATTCAAGACCACCATTAAAGGAAACAAAAACTTTAGATGAAAAGGTCTATACGTTAAAAATCTTTAAAAATTGTTGGAAAGCATCAAAAATGAAGTAAATTGTGCGGGATTCACAGGTATGTATGGAATTATTAGAGCATAAACATCATATTTCGGAGAAAATAAAGCAAGAAGAAAATTGATAAAAACAAAGAAAATCTTGAGAATTATCTCGCAGATATTTGTTAATCGTGGTGTACGTTTTTTTTCTCTTTCGCAATAATCAAGCTAATCCACAAAGAGCATAATAAAATAACGAGCCCTTTGAATTATGCTTCTTCTTATTAGAGAATAAGATTTTATAAGACCTTCGTCCAGCATCAGCGAAAGTGTCAATTTTTTTTAAGAATATGACGAACGCAATGCAGTCATTGTTTTGATTCAGTTCTTTTTTCTTTGTACATTTTAAATTTCCTGGCACAATATTAACTCGGCAAATATTCACGCCAACTATGAACCGAATTAAAATTCAAGCCACGTTATTCGAGGTATGATTTTGTATGCTCAAATGCATTCATATTTATTGCTTAAGCGGATGTGAATAATGTGAGCATTGGTGCGTTATGCAGTACGATGCCGTACGAAAAAAAGCCAAGAAAATATGAAGCCAACAATTTATTTCGTACCGTATTTATTCGTAGTGAAATAAATCAACATATAATTAAGAGGTTGCGAGATAGCAAAGCGACATCGTATAAAAACATGTACAAAATGCTTAAAATTACCTTTTTTGGTATAACATTTCCATAAAAATTGCAGCATAAATTGAGATGAAAATAGGATTTAAGAACGTTTCCTTATTGTCATGATTTTTTCAGATTCAAAATTAAGATGATTTTTTTCTATTTTTCTTCAAATTTCGTTTTTTTCTTCATCACATCGTAAACGAACACGAATAGAAATGTTCTCATTGCGAGAACGTATAAAAGTCATTAAAACATTTAAGTAACGTTCCCTCTCTAATTTTTGCTGGTTTCTTTTGTCTCTGCCCTACGTTTAATGAAAAATTGTGTGCATTTGAAGTGGATAAAAGTAAATTGTAACTAAAATAAAAAATTTGCTCGAATCGTATCGTTATTGTATTCGAAATCGTCTAGACGATTTTCACAAATTTATAACACAATGAGATTTTCATTAAGTTTTATTTCAACATTTTTTTCCCTCTTCATCATTCGCTTGTTCAGTTCTGTCATGTTACGCTTTGTTCACTTTCGCGAAATGCTCACATAAATTGCAACTACATTAAAACATATTATGCATTAAAATTCGTTATATTTATGTGTTTTCGTTTTGATTCGTCTCCGTTTCAATTCTATTCTTATTCACACTCAATTTTCCTTTTTCATTTTTTTGTTCAGATATTACCGCAATCGTCGAAGCTTTTGTTTTTCTGAATTGGAGGAAAAGAGTACAAATTAAAATTGTGATAATATTTATTTGAATGAAGTTTTTTTTAATTTTTTCTGTTTTCTTTTTCTCCCCATATACTCATATATCACCTAGACGTCGTTACAGGGATTCTTCAATGTTAATGATTTTAAGCGCATAAAAGTAAAGGAAGATAAATTACAACTGAAAGAAAATTACATTTACCATGGTTACGGCGTTGATACATTTACCTCTTATGAAATTCTGAAATAAATAAAACTACTATCCTTTCTGCACGCATCAAGTGCAGAGTAAAAAAATACTAGGCATAGAATATATGCTTCAATGGATCTACATTTCATAGTAAGTTTACCACCCTTGCCATACTCGGTTTTAAATAAATTAACGTACATTTAGTGATATCGTTCTCGTTTCACGCAAATTATATTGCGCTTACGAGAAAGGAAATTAACATTTGGTCTGTGAAAAGAGAGAGCTCCAAACATTTATCTTGTTATACAAGACTTGCATTAATACTAAGGCAATCGATAAGGAATTATATTATGAAATTTCAAAAAATGAAATTATTATATAGAAACCTGCAATATATTTTCGACAATCAAGATGTAAAAAAAAACGATTACTCAATAGACGGTGAAATTTTATGAATAATAAAACATGATGTATCGCACACAATACAGTATTTTTCTCATCTAAATTACGAGATGGCCATTTGAAATAGCACGTTTTACGTAAAAAGTTGAATGATCACGTACTCGTTGTCTGCATTCCAAAATTACCACAGTTTTACATCGTGTCACTGTTAAAAGGTATAAATGCAGATAGCAGAGAGTGTTCTATGTATTCAAACGTTTATAATCACATTAAATTATAAAATATTTCATATGGTACCCATGATTATACTCTATGGATTCACGCGATTCATACTATACAAATGTATGAAACTTACCTATTTGTTTGAAATTAAATTCAACACAAAAAATCACAAATGAAAATATACAACATACGAAGTGATATGATACATTTATTGTTATATGCGGACGAGTCTATACCAATAGCATCATTTGTTTATGTATTCATTTTGATGAGTACTGTTGCAATTCCACATAAAGTACACAAAAAAGCATACCACATTTAGTATTTAAACACCTTCAGTGCAGAAATGCTTAGAATTTTCACTTACATAAATTGTCATCCCACCCTTTTACCTATTTCAAATTGTTCCTAATGTATTTGTCATCTGAACACACTTTCGATTTATAAAATGAAAAGTTTTTAATAAAAAACAAATGGCTTTGAATAAAGGGCAAAAAGTAACATAATAGATTAGTTGAAGCAAATGCATATGAATGTGGTGACAAAATAATGAGACAGCAAATGGGAATTGAGAGCATGTCATTTATTTAGAGTCTTTCAAATACAGTATTTTTCTGGTTTTATGAAAGTAAACAAGAGCTTTGTCGAAAATATTGACATTGAACAAAATACGAGTGTGCGATTTCTCTGTGCGTTTTATATGGTTTGCATGAAATATATATTTGTATTGCATTCATCACATCTTCCGTTCTATTTTGAAATAAAAATTAAAAAACTTTCTATTAAAAATCATTTCTATTGACTTTAATATAAAAGACAGTTCGCTGATGTGATGAAATCTCTTCTACCGAAAGGCCGTTTTTGTCATATAAGAAAAAATTAGTCTCACGGCGTTTATATTATCTAAGTTTTGTTTAATAAATTGATATTAGAAATATCGTATTAAATATTATGGTTTCTTCACTTAGTATCGTGTCCAGTACAAAAGTGGTGTTCTCTTTGTTGACATTAATAATAAACTATCGAAATAGTTGTATGCGAAGGCAACGCACCACAGCAAAATGCCATTTAAATTTTGATAGAAGTGAACAAGATGTCTTTGTATTTTTCGTACGTTTCCAGTCTCATGAATTTAATTCCAATTTTTTCTCAAGTGCATTATGAACGAATTTTCTTCACTTCTATGCCGATATAAAGGCATTTTTTCCATTCTACGTTCGCTCAACTTATGAAAGTATTGGATTGCGATTGCTAGAGGAAAATGCATTAAAGTGTCAAAAGGAACTTCAATTTTTATATGAAAACTGGCAAACCAAAAGCCATAGAAAAACACATCGACTCAGAAGTGGCAAAGTGGCAGCAGCCGATGCAGCTTAAATGGAAAATGGTCTACATAATAGTGGAAAATGCTATCCCTCTGAGTGTCATTTACTTTAACCCATTTGATTCTTGTTGTTTTTTCTTGCATTTTCATGCATTAGTGCTGATAAAACACAATTCGTTTATACGTATGTTGGCTTTATTAGACGATAATGCATATTGCTCGACCTCAACCATATTCCACAATGTTGATATTTTTTGCTTAATTTTCTTAAGCTGTTTAGTATTCCACTTCTTCATTTGAAATGTGCCACAACTTTGTTTTTTCGAACGTTGTACGCGCGAACTTATTTTGCTTTGAAAATGTTAAATTGAATGTGGAAATAATACTATTGAAGTAGAGAAAAGTTCTCATTTATTGCAACGAAAAATAGTATATCTATTTTCGTAGTTAAATCTGCAGAGATTCATTTCAAATATTTCCATGTTATATTTGCCACGAATGTTCTGAATATTTTTTTATTATATTTATATTGTTTTTCAAATATTAACAATATAGTATGAACGAAAATTGACCGAACTTTTCAAGTATATCAGAATAAAATAGTAAATTCACCAAAACTTATCGCTATACATGAATCATATACATTGTAATTGGTCACAGAACATATAGTATTGTCGGTGCGACGACTATCAGTGTCAAAACCTTTTTTCTAGTCAAATAAATTCTTGTGCGAAGTGTGTATAGCTTAGAGCCGAGCTTAAATCGCATGAATTCTCATCTAAATTGTCCATTTACGTGCGCGTTTATATGAGAATCAAATAAGTGTTTCCACTTTGCCTTTTCAGCTTTGTGTTTACCCGAGCGAAAACCGTTTTGATTTGCTTTCGCATGGATTTTGTTTTTGCACCCTAAAGGTGTTAGATGTTGTTCAAAGTGGCGAATGGAATTGGTGGCAATTTTACGCATACATTTAACAAGGGCTCAAATGTCCATATGATATAATGACGTGAGTATTTTCTGCTGTCGGCATTCTTCTGATGTTATTGCTACTGAAATGTCGTAAATAGTCATAAGGGCTCATATTTATATAGACGACAGAGCAAGTACGATTTCTTCTTCCTTTATGGTGCTTAATTTGGCTAAAAGACATTGGGAGAAGCCAAACAAGTTCTATATAATACAGGCATTGCTAATACCAGACTAAATAAATGCAACCTTTGTGTAAAAAAATGGCTTTTTTTGCAAATATTTCCTTACCATAGGCGATCATAATACAAATTTTTAAATGAAATACGACTTCCATTGGTGTGAAATTGTGGCTAAAATGATATTTTAGGTGAGAAATTGGGCACATCACAAAAACTGGACAATTTGTGGATTGTATTTCAAATTTCCAAAAGGAATACGAGGCATGAACAATGTTCAAAACAAATGAGACGTAATACGACCCAAATGAAATATGTATAAAGTTTCAATGAATAACATTCCTTTGTCGCGTTCAATGGACGTTTAACTTTTTTTAGCTTATCGCATTTAATGCGAAATAACATTTCATTTCATTTCTTCAACATTTTTTACAATTTAAACGCTAAATTTTTATTACATTTTTATACTCAAAGAATGTATAATATAATTACATATCTTGTTATAATTTCAAGAGTAAAGTAATATCAGAATCATACTAAGAGCAAAATTAATGAATAGGAGACATGTTTGTTTAAATTAGTTTTTCTTTCAATATTTTTCAATTCTTTTTATTCGCATTTAATTTATTTTGCACTACTATAGCGAATATATTTTTTTAGACGCGCAAAGATTTAATGTATTCAAATTATCGTATAAGTGTCAATCTTTGTACTCAAAAATAAGTGAGTCAGCTAAATAAGTGAGTCGCTATAACATTAATAAAAAAAATGATAGCTGCAGATCTGCATAGTAAATTTTAATTAGATACTGGTTAACTGCAGAGAATTACGTGCCCAGAATTTTTTTTGGATACCATTGTGAATGGCATGAACATTTCTTTTCGCGTAAGGTGTGATTACATCACTCAACTTTGAACATCAACGTCAATAAGCAGAGATTGGATATGCAAAAATTTTTCCTTTCATTTACTAGGCTGTTTAAAAATTAAGGTACTTTTGTAAGAGGCACCATCTTTTGATCGGGATCGATAATAATTTTTTACACATCTCAACTGGGTGTGTGTTTAATATTTTACATGAAAAATTGGGGGCAAGAAAGCTTTGTGCAAGATGCTCACAATTGATCAAAAACGCATTCGAGTGAGAACTTCAATGAGCAATTTGGTCATTTTTCAAAAGAATCTATCTGAGTTTTTGCGTCGATATGTGACCATGGATGAAACATGGATTCACCACTACACACCGGAATCTCGTGAAGCATCGAAAGAGTGGCGTTTACCGGGTGGAAGTGCACCAAAGCGTAGAAAGACACAACAATCGGCTGGGATGCACATGGCATAATCTTCATCGATTACCTTGAAAAGGGTAAAACGATAACAGGAGCATATTATGCAGCGTTACTGGATCGATTGGATGATGAAATCAAAACAAAATCCCATTTGAAGAAGAAGAAAATCATTTTTGATGACGACAATGCACCATCTCATACATCAAACATTGCACAAGCTAAAAAACATTGCAAAAGCACATCGGAAGGCATAAAAAAATTAGAAAATTGTTGGACTCAGTGTATCAAGCTAAAAGGAGCATATGTTGAAGAATAAAAAAGAATTTTGCCAAAAAAAAAAAATGTGTTTTCATTCAAAAAGTACCTTCAATTTTGAACAGCCTAGTATATTCCCATTTCAAATGTTTGCCTTTAAACAAATGGTTTTTTTAATGAGTTTCAAACGATATGCATACAATGAAAATACTTTAGGAATAAATTTAGTTGTTATTTCAATATAATATATATGTATAAGAGAAAAATAAAAAATCACATAAATTTGAAAAGTTTTAAACAAAAATAATTATTTACGAATAATAATAACCAGACACAGTTAACATTTTTTATTTACATGAAGCGGTTTTGATTTAATTTAATCAAATTTGAAATGAGCAAAAATGTTTATATTGAAACAACACTGTGTCAATGGTTTCCTTGGCATGTTTGATGGAAGTCACGAAATAGATTTGAGCCTAATGTATATGAATTTAGAGAAAAAATTTAGAAAAAAAAATCCTGACAGATGCCGTTGTTAGATGCAAATATGAATAAATAACTTCATTTCCTACGACGTTTGACTAGTCTAAAATAATAAAATTATAAAATGTATCGCATTCGAATGTAAATTTTCATCTGAAATCCTTGATTTATAAACCATATCTTTTTTTTGTGTGAAATGCTAAGTAAATCCGATTGTGTAGATTCACCAATGAATATTCAGTCTGTGTATAAATATGCCTGTATTTATGTATTTCATATTTTTTTTATCACTGAAAATCAGATCCTGAATAGCAAGCTGCTTGATCACAGCATCAGACAAGATTTTTTTTTTTATTTAATATTAGCTGCAAATTTCAATATAGTTGTTTCATTCAATTTTATCCACTTCATTCTTTTCATATAAACAAAGTGCTCGAGTTGTTGTATGACTGTATAATAAAAAAAACTTCTAATGCAAGTGTCAAGGAATTTTAACTTTTTTTCGAAGCATAGACCAGATATAAAAAGGGTTAATTTCTGTAATACCTAGAATAATTTAAAGTGTAAATTACATTTTTTGGCACTTGTTACACTCAACTCCGATGAATCAACATCAACACAGATAGTATAAAAGTTATATTCTATGGACCTCAATGAATACAACCAGTTCATTTTCCCAAACGAAAAATTAAATATTATTCTCTACAAGATGGTACATCATAATTTGTTTATGATAAATCTGTGTGTTCTCTACATTTTCCATTTTGTTGGAAACATTTTGAAAATTTCTCGATTTCCTGCTTGGCATGTTTGCATCCATTTAGGAATTTTGTGTTGACGTCCATTGATGTAAAGGAAACTCACGTAAAATGTGTGAGCGATTATGGAAAAGTTACATATTTAATACATGTGAGAGTTTTACACGTCGCTCTTGAAATGTATAAAACAAGACAAAAAAAAAAGTTTTCCCCTTCTGCGAATTCGATGTGAATGTGTTTTGGGCTGTGCATGCGTGCGGTACAAATGACAGCATCGCTTAACATTTCATGTTTACATAATCTCATTAATCGTATTAAATCTATTTTACGCTGTGGCGCTTTTCTCAAAACGTCTCTGATAATATTTAGAGTTTAGATGTTGGCTGTTCATAGCAATTCGCCTCAAACAATTTAATTCAGTAAATCGTATTCTGTCAAAATTATTTATGTCTGTTGTATGTTGGTGTTGCGTTTAATGATTTTGAACACGATAGTAATGTTTTTGTCTTGGGGATCTTGTAAGCAGTAATAAATTTATTATTATTAATTTATTTAAGCTGACAGAGCATTTTCATTAAATGGGCAATGATTTCACTGATTGCGCATTATGTGGAACCAAAAGACAATTCACGAACTTGAAATACTGGGAAAACTAGCAAAAACTAGCAGAAATTAGCAGAAATTCTACATTTGTCAAAAAGTGTTTTTTTTTTCAATTATTCACCTTTCATAGTAAATTAATGTGTTTAAATTGATTTGAAGTGTTACAGAAAACGCCTTTAATAATAATTAAGGAAAAAATCAATTGAAAATATGTTATAGTTTTGATTTTTATACAAAATAATCGGTATTAGAAAGCTAGCAAAACTATTATCACCGTGAATCGCCCCTTGAGTGGAACACACAACATATGCGTATGCATTCGTCAAACAGAAAGAAATATGTTTTATATTTATTTATTCTACAACTAGATTGGATTAAAATGATAAATCGATCCGCAATTATACAGACTTTAGATTATTTATTAATCAAAAATTCACCTCGATATCTATTTCAGGTGGCACTATGCATTCGTTTAACATGGTGCAATGATGCAGTGAGGGATGATGTCCATTGTTGTTGTTGTTATTATTATTATTGTTATTGCTACTATGCTGACCGCTGTGATTTATTTGACTACTATTCAAATGATTTTCAACTCTAATTGGAGAACCGTTGCTTTGGCAAATGTATTCATTATCAAAGTCACACAACATTATCTCCGTTTGTATTGCGACTGAAGTGGTTTCAATCGATTTTTGTTGCCCATCAAATTGTGGCGCACCAAATAGAATTGACTTTCCACTTGATAATTTGGTGGTAGCTGTTGATTCATTTGCCAATGTCGCATTTCCATCACTACTAATTGCATTTGAATTTGAATTTGATGTTGATTGCTCTATCGGTTCTTTCATTGCTGATGCATCACGTCGTTTTACTTCTACCAGAATCGGTTCTTCTGCTTTTAAAAAAGCGCTAACTGCATCCTCATGTGCCAAATTGCTCACATCTTTGCCATTCACCTGTAAAAATAAGCAAAATAAAGATGGTTAAACATTAATTAACACGAAACTCTTGATAAAGCAATCAACAATCTTTATCATTTAAATTGCATTTATATCGTAAAATAGAAGTGTAATCTCCTATGAAATGACAAGAAGAAATCTAATACTGTGGCATAACAATTTACTGAATATTATAGAGAAAAAAAAAATTTAATCAGCTGAAATGATTGTGCTTTACAGTTAAGTTGAAATCAGAACATTTAAATGTATCTGATGAAGTAACTCCTCAAGGAATTTTGAAGCCTAAAGGAGCTCAACATAATTCTGGTTGATATACAGTATAGTAAGATATTAAGCAGATATCTTCAGTTAAATGCTGATATAATATTTATTCTAGTTTAAATTAAAACATTAAACACACGCCAACTTGGGACAATTTCATGAACATTTTTATCCTTTATTTTCCCCGAAAGAAATCGATTTTCTATCCGGTGAAATATTTTTGAATCTTTTCAAAATGAAATATTTGCTACAATTCATATAGATCATCCATAAACGGAAGCGATTTGGTTTTTGTACCTGATGCGATTGCCATTCCGTCTACTAAGCCCTATAGGGCATAACATACATCCGTTTACTATATTATAACAGAAAATTTACAACGTTTATTTATAAATTTTTTATTTGTAATTTTTTTCTTATTTTGATATCGAGGTGCTTATATGTATATATACGTTTTGCCATTATGTAGAAATTGAAGCACAAAAAAAAGAAAGGTTGAAGATGAAAAAAAGTGAAAAGAAATGAAAAGCAATACAAAAAGTATCCATTCAAGATGTTCGGTCCATTCGGAATTCGACTGGAAAATGTTTATTCGGCATTTTATAATCACAAATAAATAGAAATGAACAATGACGATGAATGTTTTGATTCGTTGTTTTATGGATGCATGCACCACAATTGAAGGTTGCTTTTATTTACATTCAAATTGTGGCGTGCATCCGTTTGATTGTTTTGAATTACCTTGACTGGCAAGTGCTTTTATCCAATTTCACAGAAGTATATTTTATACAAAGATAAATTGATGTCAGTCGGATCATATGGTATTGCATTGAAATGAATCTGATGGGAACGACGCCATCATGCTGTGACGAGGCGGAAGCAATACTTGTTTATGCGTCTGTTTTATGTGGGTAAAATACTGAAGGAAAACGAATATATACGATGATGGAAATCGATAGTAATCGTATTTTATTCCATGCAATCGCAGATGTAATATTATGTGAATTGTTTGTTTTTTTTTTCAGTATTTTCTTTTTGCATTGTTATCTTCGTAACAGTCACATAGACGCTGTACACTATACAATGTATATTGTATATTCTATAGTACATTAAAATATACATATGTATGGTGAGAGATTGGTTGAGAATTGGTTGAGTCAAAGTAAAATGAATAGGGATGATGGCTGCCTTGTTGTATTTGCTTATTTTTATTCTCTCTTTTATTGATAAAACTTTTTCGATTTTTTCTTTCTGGTGAGTTTTCTTTTTTTTATTGTATTCATTCCATTCAATAGCATTCATTATTCTGTTTTGGTTTTTAATCTGATTGTGACTTTTTTGGATGGTTACTCGTGGCTCTAATGCTCAAACAGTAGAAATGGCTGAATTTTCAAATATGACAGGAACTGATAACGGCAATTTTTGCTTCAACCAAAAATGAAACAAGTCGTTCACCTGGCTAGAAAATTGTTGAAGAGGGTAAATTGACAATATATATAAACATGAATGACATCAATTTCCAGTGCCATTCGCTTGAAACCAATAAAACTTTTTTGTTTCGTAAACTTCTCATGATAACAAAAGAAACTGTTCAGGATCCAGCGTATGTAATTTAGTTAAAAAAATTTGAAATGCAAATTGATTCAATTTTTCGAAGTAGTGTAAGATTTTTTTTTATTTGTTTTCGAGTTTAATGTACTAATATAACTTTTGCAATTCCAATTTTCTATAAAAGATGTAATCATCGGCAAATCCTATTAGATTGGATATTACATACTAGAAACGAACAATCAAAATGATACAAGATCGATTTTACCCTTATTTATCGAACAGGAAAAAAACGATTCGGTATCTCGAATGGTTGTCACTTAAATAAATTGATCAGCTGCTAAAGTTATTGATAAGTTCGTTTGCCGAGTGATGATTGAAACGATTCGGATGAATGATGTCAAATAAGACCAAATTGTTTGAGTTTAGCTTTTCAAGTTGTGAAAAGAAAATCCAATGTCATATATCAACATCACATTCGCTCGTCTTTGATTAAAACGAAGCGTTTCCAAATAAAATCATGATATGAAATACCCGAAAAGTGGATCCAATATCACATTCAATAGAATGAAAAAAAAGAGTTTATTTGATATCGTTAGCTCTAAAATACGTTAAACGGTTGGCAAATGACTTCGTCTTTGTTTCTCTGATATTTACTTAAAAGAGCTCGGACTAATGTTTATCGTATGTTTTCGTGTCTAATCTAGTCGAATAAAGTAAAGATTGTTTTGAAAATATACTAAAACCGCAATGGAAAACTTCTCGTCTTCGGCTCTTAGCTTAGTTTTCTTTGCATATGTCTTCAGAGTTTGGCCTTTGGGTGTCTATTTTGTTACATTTTACTATCTTTTTGTTGTTTTTTGCAAATGTTAATGTTACAACTGCATGTTTTTATACACTTTTCTATTCTTTGATTTATACTATACTGTCTCATTTGAATTTATACATTTTCAAATAAATAAAAAAATCAGTTTCAATCTAAACTTCCACAACAAAATATTTGTTAAGCTTAAGGCAAATAAAATTTACATCCAAACAAATTTGAAAATGCTTTTTTACTAGAACTTTCTAAAGGACACTTGAGCCTTCACTATATTTATTTATGCACTCCAATTTGAAACGGTGATTTATATTGCATTCTCACTTTGTAAAAATAAAGTTCAATGCCACAGGGTTGAGAAAAACTTTTGAAACTACTTCTAAATTGAAAGTAAAAGTATTGAAGTATCGTAGCAAATGTTTAATACCTAAAGCTATGATGCAACTTGAATCATTGGTAATAAAAAGGCGAATTGCATTCATGTTGAGAGTAAGAAAATTTTTTTTTGGAACAATACTCAAATGATGTTGAAAACTTAGGACAAGAATGCAGTCACGAAAAGTCTCAAGCACACTAATGTTTCTCTACTTCATAGCAAGTTATGTTTACAGTTATCAGTAAGTTAGTGATTTCGTTATTGTAGTTACGTTCAAATTTATGTTGTGGCACTGCTTTTGAGTCCTTGACAGCAACCAATTTTCTATGCAAAATAATTATTCAATCGATTTTGTCTTGGTGGTAAAATCATAATAAGAAATGCTTGAATCTTGTTGGGAAATTACAGGGCCATGAAATGAACAACAACAATAACAAGTATTTAGACATAAGCAAATGACAAAAAAAATCGTCACAAATCTGGTGGAAAGTAGAATAAGCATTATATTTGGGTATGATTTTGTTGACAAGAACTGAAAATGGCTTTGTACTGTACAGAGTTTTATTTTTTTTCCGATAGGTGTGCTGCGATAAATGTATTCAGTGCCGATTTCATGTTCTTGGGAAATTATTATATGTAATTGCCATTTCGTTAATATGAATCCTGCTATGTCTTTTGTCGTTCTCATTATTTACTTTGAGTATTGCCAACATAATACTTATAATGTAGTTATTCGCCAGATTAAGACACGTAGCGAGAATGATAAACTTTTTTTATTTTTTAAATGTATACTGCAGAACTTTTTTCACGTCTGAAACTTTTTTCTTTTTTCCCTATCTTTCTATGATTTTTGAAGCCGTTACAAAGTACATAGTTTTAATTAATATTGAGAACAAGAATAAGTAGTTGTGATCATATTTCTTTTGCTAATAGTTAAAGCAATCATTAAACAAATTTATGTATGAAAGATATTGAAATAAGTGGATGTATACAAGTGTTCACTGTGATGTATTTTAAGGTGGGTTTCTGTTGATATTTATCAAGATATTAATAAAAAATGTGTAAAAAAATTGCCACATTAACTGTAATGAATAATGAATGCGGGATAATAAGAAATCTGTAATGTTTTAAGATACTCGTCGTTCATTTTTTTTTATATCTTATTAATCGTAGAATACCACTTGAAGATTTAGTATTTGAACGGACTATGGTTTGATTCAGCCTTGATATATTGCATTAACCAAATGTTGATGGTGTATCAAGCTTAGTACTCTTATATATAAAGTAGTTTCGAATAATTTCTTAATATATTCAACAAACATATATATATAATAATACGAAAAATGTGTGTCGAAACTATTGTTTTATTTCATTCTCCTGCATATAAACTTCGTTCATGTTTCTTTTTATTTATTCTGCATTGTGAAACTTTCTTATTGATTTTATTGATTTTTTTTTTTCGTTTTTCGGATAAATTCAATTTTCTTTTATGAACCCATAAATACATTAACTCCTATAATTTATACCCGACTATAGGCGATTGCTTAGGTTTCAGTATAATTCACCCAATTTGTTGTCGACAATATATAACCATTACGCATTCAAAGCATTTTAGCATCTGCTTCCTTATTTTTTTTCACTATTACATTGCTTTTGTATGTTGTATATGATTGTATATGCGTGATCTAAACAATTCCAAAGAAGTATTGATTGTTTTAAATTGTAAGTGCGTAAGAGTGAGAAAATACTAACATTAAATAACCGCAAAGCTAAAACCTGTAAACCTACAAAAAATGCTTCTCAAATGCAAAACATAATAATAAAGGAAAAGCATCATGTGGAAAAATCTATAAAATTTGATGAGACCTATTTATATACATATATTGAGTATAATTCGGTCGATTTTTACTAATGAGTCTACAGACATTATATATACTAGGCTGTCCGATAATGACCTGAAAAAATGAATGAAAAATTTTTTTTTTTGTGAAAATCGATTTTATTCTTCAACATAATCTCCTTTTAGCTCGATACACCGAGTCCAGCGATTTTCCAACTTTTTTATCCCTTCCAAATAATAGTCTGATGTTTGTCTTCCAAAATAGCTATCTGTTTCCCATTCCACTTCTTCATTTGATCCAAAACGCTTACCAGACAACCATCTTTTCAGGTTTCCAAACAAATAATAGTCGCTGGGGGCCAAGTCTGGAGAATACGGTGGTTGGGGAAGCAATTCGTACCGTAATTCGTGAAATTTTGCCTGTGCGATTGTTGATGTGTGAGCTGGTGCATTATCGTGGTGAAACAAGATTTTCTTCTTCTGCAAATGCGGTCGTTTCTTCTTGATTTCATCATCCAATCGATCCAATAACGCTGCATAATATGCTCCTGTTATCGTTTTACCCTTTTCAAGGTAATCGATGAAGATTATGCCATGTGCATTAGGGTGTAGCACTTTTATCAAAAATTGCAAAAAATAAATATGCTGGCATCATAACCTATGCAGGGGAGTCCCCTGAACACGAATCAATCAATAAAAGTCGAAAAAATTCATTTTCAGGTGCGCCGCCAGTTAGGCTCCATTTGTAAATGTTAAAATTAGTGATAAATCCTATTTTTCGCAATTATTAGTATCATTTTGACTGTCAAAACATTTGATAATTACATTATTCTTTCAAAAAATCGTAATATAATTGAATAATCTATGGAATAATGATTTACGCTCAAAATTTGCAGTCAATTTGTGGTCAATTCTATCAAAAATCATATCATTTCTGGAGTTGTTACCTCAATTGGACGACCTGGACTTGGTATTGTTTCTGTGCTCGTACGACCACATTTAAATTCAGTAAACCACTCATGAATGGTTCCAATCGACGGAGAAAAGTCCGGAAAATACTTATCAAGCTTTGCTTTGGTTACGCTTATGGTTTTTTTGCGCAAAAAATAGTACTTTATCAACACACGAAATTCATTTTTTTCCATTGTTAACAAAAATATTGGAGGTTGTTTGCTTTCAATGACTGTCACTTGTAAACTACTCAACATAAATGGCTGAAATTTTGACAGTAGAGGTTTGAAGGATGGCACTACTAAGAAATAATATCGATTCTGAACGATAGATGGAGCCACTTGTATTTTTCAGGTCATTATCGAACAGCCTTGTACATTGAACGTAGTAGGTGCAATCGAAAGAAATGGTTTGTTTCATTGAAAATGACAAGATTCGTATAGAAAAAGTTGTGAGAGAATTGGTTTTTCTTATTCAATCAGATGTAAAATGCAAAGTCTTTCAGACCAGACGCTGTAAGGCATTAATGGTCTATAAATGATAGTTGTTGTTGTTGTTGTAATCAGAATTGATGTTATATGATATTATGTTTTGTTAAAATGTTAAAAGGGAAATAAAATAGCCAAACTTCTGGTACTGGTCTATTTGAAGGATATTTTTCGATATGTAATTAAAGTAAAATGCAAAATCAAATTTATCTCCCAACAAAAACAGTCGTTGTTTCTTTTTAATGAACAAATAATAAATAAGAACTCAGCCAACAATACAATTTATTCATTTTTTTCAGTATGCATGTCAAAAATGTTTGCTTTGGACATAAAACAAAAGTTGAAATTGTAAATTAGTCTCTTTAAATATATTTGCTTAGTTAGAGGATTAATAATATTAAATTAAATTGAAAAACACTCTACGCAGTATGGTAAACACTGAAAGTATTTTGATACATGTTTCCTTTTAAATTGATTTATTTTGTTGGAAAATTCAATTTTTCCATGTCAAAATATGGCATATTCCATAGACAATTTAATATTTATTAGCGGGAAATGAATTTAAATAAAATGTTTATTAGATTCGCCTTTTTAGCGTAAAATGAATTATAGCTATATCGATGTTGTACAAATTTCAAGGTATTTTATGCTTTATATCCTACGGTATTTGTTCAATTGATTATGTTTCATACATTTCTACCATCTTGGAAGGTAAATAATATAAAATAAATAAAACCAATTGTTGATTGCATCTACTATTTGTTTTGAAAGACATAGACTAGTATTCTCCCGAGACCCAGGTTGATTTGGAACATACACTGCGCGAACTAATTTTACCGACACTCACATTTTTGAAAATATCTTCACAAAATGAAAAGATTTCGATTTTTTTTTTCATTGCAATTTTATTACAAGCTATTTACTGAAATATCACAAAAACATTGTCTAAAAAAAATTTGTATTTATGGTATTTTTTTTTTGATTTTTCGATTTTTTGCTCCCAAAAAGCGCGAACTAACTTGACATTTCGAACGAAAAAAATGTATTTTTCTCAAAAAATCCGGTTAATATTTGGTCCATTTACCCTTGGTATCATGTAATGCGAACACCAACAGACAAATTGTTTTCAGACCTTAATTGCCGGGCAGACTTGAAACTATTCGCCGTACTTCGAATTAAAAGCCGCTTTTGCGCTGTCAAAACGGTTGATAGCCGACCGGTGTGCTTGTTTTGGCCATTGTTTTCGCGATTTTTAAGAAAATTTCCAACAACGTCTATACCTCGATCTATTTCCAGTGCTATCTGACGATTTGACATTTTTGTATAGTATTTTAATGTAGAAATTTTGGCCTTTTCGGCGTCATCTTATCGTTTACCGTGTGCCATTTTTGATCGATTGTATTTTGATTGATAACTGCGTCACGACTATTGCGAAATTGCACCAATAGATGTGAAAAGATACATAACTGTAAATTACATCAAAACAGATCGCAATAATGTAAGCAACATTGTTTATTTCGTTCGAAATGTCAAGTAAGTCGGTAAAATTAGTTCGCGCAGTGTATTTGTTAAGGTAGTTTATTCTCTCATAAAATGAAATATTGTGAGATCTTCAATATGAAATCCTTGGTAGTCATAAACAAGAGCCGCCTTTTCTTATTGCAATCGTATACAAATGTTTAATCAGTGGGCGCTTTCGTTTACATGGCGATAACAATAAAATGAAATTGACAGGGGTTATGTTAATGGCAAAATGCGTGTCACATGAACAAAGACATTCATGTGAAATTTATGACTATTTCGTGCGACTTCATGAAGCTGATGCGCTTTGAATAAAACCAGAAAAAAAATATTCTATTTCCATTTGTAAATGGAGAAATGAGTAACAAGAAAGGCATTATAAGTATGGCGTCTTCATCCGGAGCTAGCTTAACTTTGTATGTATTAGTGGTTAGCACATTATGGAAAATTTATGAAACTTCTAACGCTCTAGCTATAGTATGTGATTCATTTGTTTATATAGGAGAGCGAAGAAACACCCAAGCTCAAATGCATTTCACTTATACAGAATTATTTCTACATGTCCTCTTCAAAATAATTCACTGTCATTGTATCTTTTACCACTGAAATATATTCCACTCTAAATGTTCTATGACTCTTCCTAAAAGTACATAGCGATAAAATGAAAAACATTTCTCACCTATTCGAAAGCATAATTTTGTCATTTGCATATCTACAAAACTTTGAATATCTCAATTTGAACTAGCGTCCAATTTGGGCAAATTCGTACACAATTCATATCTCGACACGTATAATTTCTAACAATTTAACTAACTGTGGTTTTCAACCATTATTGTCATTCAATCAATTGCACTTGTTTTTCAACCTTTCTTTTACACATAACATATTACATCTTTTTGGAATCTATTTCTTATCACATTTGTTTCATTTGCATTTCCATTCCAAAATCATAATCTAAATCTTATCGGAAAAATCCATTCAAAATCTATTAAATACGATCTTCCTGAATGAACTGAATCTCAATCATATATGAAAATTTTTCAAGATATATGTGTGTAGTTCAAAGGTTAATTGACAATGGCATAATTAATTGGATACAATACATATTTCATAAAACGTCAATAATTTAAATTTTTCAAATGTAGGACTTTTGTGAAAAATGAATGTATGGTTTTGTATAATCATAAATATATTTGGAATAGAAACCATTTATTACATTTCCAAGTTTCAATCTCCACAATACGATAAATACAAATTTAATGGTGGTGGTTCTTTAAATGATGATAAAAGATTATGGATTTTGTGACTTATATTTAATGGTTTTATTGGTAACTTTTTTTGCCCAAAAAATAACAATATGATGTTATCTCTCCGATGAACACTTCTTGGTTTTCTTAGTTGTTCATCAAAATAAATTGTAACTGTTTGGCAAGTTGGTTTGAGAGCCCAAATAGTGGAAAGCATCGTCAACTTAACATTGTTCTTTCAATAATTTGAAACAGTGTCAGTGTCAGTGCCAGTATCAGCATCAGTATCGAAATCAGACAAAAAAAAAGATCTTGGAATCGACCGAAATGAAATAAGACAATAATATTATGATGGGCGCATATAAAAACGCCAATGTTTGGAACTAAGCCATTTCTTTTGGCAAGTTGAAAAGGCATGCATTACGCATAAGATTTATTTCGCAATGACCACATAAATACAATCAAAATGACTGAAGCAGAAAAGAGTGAAATTTATGTTATTGAGCATCCTTTTTGTTTTCAATGGCATATGAACCGATATGCATATATAAACACATCATCTCATCAAGCATTCTTGAGACGTTGTTGAATTTCTGTAATTTTTAAAATGTCACCATTAATTACAGATTACAGTTTTTATTTTGAATAATATCCAAATAAAACTATGACTTACAGAATCTACTTGTAGACACATTCTAATATAAAGCGCAAAATGATGTAATTTCTTTATACTTTAACAGCAAACATTTGTCATATAAATCGGTATTCCATGAAAATATCGTTGTTCTTTCTTTCAAAAGCATACATAATTTTATATTGCTCGTATTTTTGTGTTAAATGCCCGAATATCCAGATGTAAATATCGTAACGCTGATAAAAGAAATATCATGCTGATCTCTATTTGTTATCAAAACGTGAATGAATAAATGTGTTAAAAGTACATGTGCTGAAACAGCATCACACTCTGAACATCCCATTTTTGTTCACGTAAGATGATATACATATATGTACATATATTCAGTAAAAAAATATGTTATATAAAAATTTTGATCTGCTATTGGGTTTTATTGTTGATTTTTACGCTGTGATATCTGTCTGAAAAATGTTCGAATGAAATTTTCTGTTAAATATTCCAGAATACGTAGGAAGTCGAAATTAAACGGATTCACCCCAAATGATATTTGCTGCTGAACTAGTTTAAAGCATTTCTGGATATGACATTGACATGGAATTTATGAATTCATAAATTTATGCGGTTTGCTTGCATATTATTATTTTTCAACTAAAAACTCATGCAAAGGAATTGTTGTCCCTTTAATTTAAAACATTTACGTGATTTTGCGGTTTATAATCTGGCATCTTTTATCAAAAACAGTAGAATATTTTTTATAAATAATGCAGTCATGAACAAATATCTCATTTGAAATTTGAAATAATGCAAATGATTAAAAAAAAACAATTTTTCAATTTCTTCTTCGCAAATATTTGTTTCTTATTTTTGGTTTTTTCCACCCAAAAATCCAAAAACTCGCCAATAATCGATTTAAAGTCAAACAAATATTGAGAAGAAATTATTATATTTAGAGTATAAATATATAATGTCATATTTTTTTCAAAATTTGAATGCTTATTGTGGAAAAGGTTGTACAATAGTTAATATTGTTATTAAAAGTATTGTCCATCGGAAGCTATGACCTTTTCCCATCTTTTTAGTAGCATATGAACTTCGCCGGCTGGGCGGCCCAGAACGAACCAAGTCATTTCTTCCCTTCTTTAAAAACACACAAGTGCTTCGCAGCCAACACATGCGTTTGGTAACTGAAGGTTATTTGATTTAGAAGGAGCAATGTCTAGAGATTACAGCGGGTGTAGAAGAATGTTTTTATCTCAAGAAAATTTTATAGCACCACTTTTTGGATTTTTAAAAATTCTGGCGATATTGTCCGATTTTGGCTAATATTAAGGGAACTATATACTTCATTTAGATTATGTATTTAGAGCTATGGACGAAGTATGCCTACGCCATCCAAACTATGGAAGAAGAATGATTTTTTTGGCTCATTGCTTGAAATGAATATTTACATTTCTCCGAATCTTTAATCAAATGTTTTCAAACAAGTATCAAAATAAACTGACAGAAGTGACCTCTCATGGAGACATGAACTACTTCATGAAGGGGAATAATGGATTTTAACATATTTATTTACGCCAAGTTACAGTTCTCCATGAAAGAGCAACACCTTATATCAAAATGTAATACATTTGGGTTTTGGAAACCAGGAAACCACAAGTGAATGAAAACAATCGGATCCTGTAGAAAGATTATTGAATATGTCTAAGAAATACCCTATTTGCCAGCAAAACGAAAATGATTAATAAAACACCCTAAAATGCTAAAGGATATTAAATGAGTCTCTTTAATTTTGACTAGACATTGTAATCATGACGTTCATTCAATTCAAATCAACTGGAACAAATGATTGAAAGCTATTGCAAATGAAATAAACAGAGATTTGTATTTATGTTATCAATATAAGAAGTGCCGACTCATTTTAAAGTAAAAGTCTTCTCCAAAGAATCGATTTATACAAAAAAGACACAATTATATCTAAATGTGCTTTTAATTAAAAATATTTCTATGTAAAGCTGATGAATACTGAATTCAACCACATATATATCTACTTATTATTGTAATAATTCAGTCAATTGTCTATTATTTGAATGAAAATATTTGTTATCAAGATCTATATGTTACAGCTGGGGATAAGTGACTCGAATAAATGATTTTTCAATTTGAAAGGAAATAGAGTATGAAATTTATTTATTACAAATAATTGGAAAGGATAGGGTTTCAAATTTTAATTAAAAAGTACTTAATTATCGGTTAAAAAAGGGTACACAAAGTATATTGTTATTATTATACAAAATTTTACTCCATAGAGATGGAACACCATTTATATATTACTCACATAAATAGAAATCGATTTATTTGAATACAAAATCACTATATTTTCTTTTGTTTTGGATAAAATATTTTTTTCACATGTGGAATTAAATTACCTAATGGTTGGTAGCTAAAATCCAAAAGATGACAATTGAAAATTCGTGTGAAAATAGTAACTTATGAGTCCATCAATGGTCTGTTGAATTATTTTAATTTAATAGCTAGAGTTTATCATAGTAAGTCTGTAGTAAGCTTGTTACTCAGTCAAAATATTTAAAAATACCTATTTGTGTAAACAAAGCAACATAATTCATTGATAACCAATCGATAAACACATTAGAAAGGTAGAGCAATTTATTATTTTGAAACATTATACACAAGGATCTTTTTCATAACCATAATTTATTTGTTTGTCTAAATTTATAGTTGAAATTGCAACATACCAATTAACATATGTAACGTCAATATTACACATCTGTTCATTAGAATAAACAATTTCAAATTTATGAAGAATATTTTCGTGGTTTCTTCATATATCATTGGAACTCTATTAGACTTTCATTATTGGGAGAAATAATGATAATGATAATAATAATAATAATAGTTACTCTGTTTGACATTTATTTGTATGCATATACAAAATGGAATCCAGTATATCATCCGAAAACTTAATCAAGATAAAACTTAATTATTCGATTTTGTATGTAAACCAAAGTATTAATCATTATGCATTATGTTCGCAAATAGTATGGAGATAAGATAACAACTTATATGTCTTGTAATTGCCATTTTACGTTGAATACTAGTGAGTATGTGTATGTGTCATGAGTGCAAAACAATTGCTAGATCCAATTTGGTTAGAGCATTAATATCGACACTGAAATTACTCTATGACCATTCCATAACTATATGGCTACTAAGCTTTGTGACACGTCTAACAACACCTATATCTTGTAAAGAATTCCGGCAATGTGGTTTGGTGAGCATTTGTCTTATAGCTCAAACTGGCAGTTGACATAGTCAACAATAGCCATATTGCTCATATACTATTGGATATGCCATTATCTATTTTCACAATAGAAACTTGCTTAGCAATATGATTCAGTATGGCTCAGTTAGATTTATCGAGTGGTCTGTCTATAACAACAATGGTGTGCTTCTCTACATTTTATCTTTCTTGTTGTGAATCTAAGCTTCTGATTCAATGATTTATGCATCAGACTGATATTTATGCCTGTAGGCTAGTAAATCCTTTACATTTAAATAATTGACTAAGCGTTGGTGCATTTTCATGGAGCCTTGTGTGTGTCATTTTTGCATTTGACACTTTTAACTAAATGAATGATTTTAGTTTTGTTGAACATAGAACGACAAAACCCAAAATTGATGAATTTACTAACAGTTATTTTCATATAGATGAACAACAGCATTTTAACTGTGCGGTAAATTTGAATTGTTATTGCCACTTTTACTTCTTGTGTATTTCCCTACCCTGGTAAGCAGTCTATATAGCCCTGTACATTTGTATGTGAGTCTCCCCGTTAAGTGCCATCTAAACGAACAAACATAAATTAGATTCACCAACATTTGATACTGAATCTGAATAAAAATTGATTTTATGTAATTATATAAAAATAATTAAATATTTATGTACAATAAAATATTTTTCATTATTAAATTATCGAAATATAAATATTTTTGAAATAAAATAATGAAAACACTTCATTGAGAAATTAAAAATACAACTAAAGCAAAACAAACTATTTATATTAAGTCTCCGCATGTTTATTCGATTGGCGTGTTTTTATTATTTTATTTCAAAAATATTTTAATTGTAATAAATAATTTAATAATGAAAAATATTTTATTGTACATAAATATTTAATTATTTTTATATAATTACACATAATCAATTTTTATTCAGATTCAGTATCAAATGTTAGTGAATCTAATTTATGTTCGTGAGTTTAGATGGCGTTCGGGAACGTGTTTGAATTTTTTTTCTCACTGCATAGCTCTCTAGGTATTTCCACAGATCTTCGAAAATTTATCCTAAAAAGGTAATTTTCATTCAAAGAAAGGACACAAAGTACATTGAATGAATGCGACGGCAGAGAAATGAAATTGAGAAATACAAAACGGAAGAAAATGTAACAGTGAAAATGAAAAGATTCTTTTGGTTTTGCTATACTGAAAGCAACGAAACCACATCAATTTACGAATGAGCACAGGCTAAATGAAAAAGCAGTTATGTCGAAATCAACATTTACCATAGTATCTTCAGGTTTTAAGAACTTGAAAATTTTATCGAAACTCTCTTCATGATATTTGATGGAACAACATGGAATACAGCAGCATCAGCAAAAATAAAGAGAACGTGTAAAAGCCAACCAGATCGCACAATGTGCGTAAAAATAAATGGTTCATATATCAGCGTCAATTCTGAAAAGCGACGCCTGGGAGCTTACAAAAAGAATATCTACGCTATTATCACATTAGATGAAACTACATTTTTCTTCTGATTTATGTTCATTGTTCTTATGATTGTGATATTTTTTTCTATTGAATTGAATCGACATTTTTATTCTGCTACTTGTGTTTTTGCGCAAAGTCAAAAAGGAAACTGAATAAACCATAAATATACTTACTTGTGTAACCTTTGTTGAAATTGTATTGTTTTTTATGGATATATTCATTTTTTTTTTCTTTTTTCGACAATTTCACTTTTTTGTCTGAAATATTAGATTTATTTTGCGATAAATTTCAGTGAAATTGTATTTCTATCCATGCACTTCAGTATTATTATTTGATGTTACTTATTCGCTTCGTTTGTAGAAATTCAATTCTATATGCCACATATATATATATATATATATATTATATATATTGTGGTATTGAAGGGGTATCGAAACCATGACAATAATATAAGAGTTGAAATAAAAGCTATTGAATGTACCAACAGTATTTCATACAAATACCTTTGGTTTATATTACTGGAAAAAACTGGATTCACAATTCCAACATGAAATCATTTTCATTTCACTTGGCCATCAATTCACCTTATTTTCTCCCCACATGCTAATTGTCATAAAAGCATATTTCAATAGAGATGCATCCTATTTCATGTTTTTTCTAGTAGATTTACACATTTTGTTTGAATTGTTGAGATATCAGATGTTACTGTATACTATTTTGAATAAATGCAATAATCCTTATTCACTGCCAATTTATTTAAAGGATACTGACAGCATTGTATCATTAGATTTTGCTGTTTCTTGTTGGCAAATTGAATTGAAACATTTCCATTTGTATGAGATAATTATATTTGACATTTTCTCCATTATTTAAATGAAAATATTTCATATAGAAAACAATGCAAAATGCGACGTTTCTAAGATAAATAATAAATTTTCTTATTCAATCTAAAATTGTCTAATAATACTGTTATCTTGTGATGTTTTAATCAAATTGTGGCAATTTGAAAAGTTTTTTTTTGTCTGATACTAATACTTGAGAGATGAAATGTGCAACAAACAGTTTTCGATATATGCATTTATTGAGAAAAAAAGTTATATTTTCCACTCTATGTGCAAATGAATATGACAATAGTAAAAAGAATAACAATAAAATGGTAAGAATATCACTTGCAAGTGCATTAACAACAATATGATGCATGAAAGAATGAAGACAACCTTTGATAGGAGAGTGAGCAAAAACATGGAACAGAAGAAAACACAAAAATAGAATGGAATCAAGCGCTCATTGAACGAATGTGATGCACATCCAAAGGATAAAAGTAAAAAAAAACTAGACATACAACCGACATTCAGAAAGAATAGCAGAAGCAAGAATGAATTTCGACGATGATGACAACCGACTGAATAGAAATGCATATGCATAATAAATGGTGAAATATCAAAACCCAATATGAGAAATGGTATTTGGCATATGTTTTTCTGTATCTGATATTTCATAAAAGCCAAAGAATATTTCACATAAACGGATATATGCATGTGACAATGTGCAAAGCACTGTCGGCTAAAAAAGCTGCATATAAAAATTATAATATTCGATGCAGAAAATGAAAGAGAAAAAGAGAAAAAGAGAAAAAGGGAAAGAAGAAGTGAATTGAATGAGATTGCATGCATAGCTGTTAGAATATGTGTGCATGTGAATATTTGTGATTTGATCTGAAATATATTCCATCGAAATCGACAATGGTTGAACAACTGAACAGACGACTGTAATCTGACATATCATAAAATAGCAACCAATGTCTGCCTTACAAATAACAATGTCACCACAACATCGCACAAATCTCCACATAGATTTTCTCGTATTATGTGTGAATCTACCCACTTCTTTGTGCCTCTCAGTAGACTTTTCAACACAACGAGAGCTTTTCATTTAGTGATACAAAGTAAGAAAAAGATTTAAAAAAAAAACACGAACAAATTTATGAAGGAAATATTCTATGACATTATGACATGATCAGATGTAGCGGAGATTGCAATCGCATACACACAGTTACACGAACGGAAAATATTTCAATTCCCTTTTCTAGCCACGTCTGTCTACTTTGTATTTTGTACGCAATGCAAATAGTTGCTGATCTTTAATGTCTGATAAATCCATGCAAGAGTAACGAACAATAACAAGCCCTTTGTCTAATTCCGCAATCAAAATCGTATTTAAATTCCATGAATGTAAATTGTGATAACGCTAAGTGCCAATCTACAAATCAAAATGCGGTTTGAACCCAACGATAAAATGTTCAACCAGAAACAAGAATGTTCTCAACGAGACAACGCATACGACTTTAGATGAAAATGCAAATGAATTTGAAAACCCGTTTCCAAATGGCTTTCCGTGTTAAAAAATCAATATCAATGGGATTGTAGTTTGATGACAGTTGAAAATTGAATATTTTCCCTTCTCGTAACACTTTGGTCAAATGATAAAGCACATTTTCAATTTCGTATCCAGAAATGGCCATATTTCTGTTTCCATCTCTGCCTTCAACATCACGAAATTTTCAGTATTTATCATATTTCTTCATGAGAATTCCAGTTGAAAAATTGCTTTAATACTCGTTGCATTAATGACCTTATTCCATAATGAAATATGTATATTGATTTTTGGTATTGCTGTCAACAATTTAAGGACTCAGCAGACTTTTCTTTCTACCCTATTTGAGTGCAAAGTAAGGAAGTTGAATCATGCTCGAATTTAATTAGGAAAATAATGGAAGCAATATTCATTCAAATAATGGAGTTAATTTCACGTTAAATACACGACAACCAATTGAGAATTCATACGCGTATGTACAATAAATAAGATTAAAACGACTTTTATAAAAGCGCTATCGTTTATTCTGATTTTTAATGCTGAGTTCATTATAAACTTTTCTTGAAAAGTCTTTTCTTCTTTTGCTGAAAACAAAAAATATGAAATAAGTGAGCAAATTAATAATTTTAATTTTAAAATGGTCCGATAATTTAAGTAATCGAGTTGATTTTCTGCATATAATAAAAGTTTACCCTTTTAGTATAAATATATATTTATAAAAAACGTTGTTAACTTTTAATTGTTCAAATTATTAATTATTGTTTATTGTTTATTGACATTCAAATATACGTATAAATATTATAATTCATTGTGTTCATTTGAATCAAATTTTGTAGCGATATTCCATGCATATGGTCATGGGATCATCACTTGTGATGAAATGGTATACCGTATACAAGTATAGACTGTCCCAAAAGAATATTCATTTTCCATATAAAATTATTCCTCTTGAATATTTGTTTCGTGCAAAAATATACAAGAAACTTTTCCAGATTTTCATAAAACAACTTTTAACTTTGGGACTTGACCTATAGTTGAATTGTTGTCAGATGTCACGTTTACAAATTGTGATAATAATACTGTATTTTACAAGTATGAAAATGGATGCACATCAATGGTTACTATTGTTCACAAGAATAACGAGTCTGGTGCAAAAAGTAGAAAAATGACGAATGGGACAACTTGAAAACTAGTGTTTATTTCATTTGTTTTATAAATGGCAAAAAGTTGATTCCAAGTTTTTAGTGTTTTCAACATCTCTATAATATAAATTCTTTGATATGTCTGTTCCGAAATTTTATTTGAACAACGAAACAATATAACTAAAAGTTGTAAAATCCAATGCCAAAAAATGATTCTTGGCTATTTGAATTCGTTTTATTCGAATCAAAATGTATACATATATCAATGGTAGCAAAATATCGGTTTGTTTTTTTTCTAGTTAGACAAAGCTCCATATCGATATAATCTGTTTTTCCACAACACGAATGCATGCGTGACTGACAATCTCATTTTGAGATTTTCAGTAAAAAATTCAACAAAAACCAAAAGATTAATGCCTACATTCAGTATATGGAAGTAGAGTTTTATTTTCACATGTTCTAGAAAAACTCGTATTTTTACTTATTTGTTGTGGTTGTGGTGTAGCTGTATTTGACATTTATCGTGTTTCACAGTTTAATATCAACCGGGCGATGATGGTACATTATAGAATGGAATTTGCCTGCGGCTTGGATTTTCAGCAACATTCTACATGTACGCTGTAAACATGTACACCCTACGCTGTCGATGTGATGGATGATCTCATTTTCGACGGTAAGATTCGATTAAATGTATACGTTTGGGCGCAAAACCACAAGGCCGACCGGCGGAAGGACGGGTAAATTGTTTATAAGACACACTTGGAACATGATTTGTTTCGATTCATCGCATTTCGGTATACTAACCACCAAACAAACGACATATATGTCACTCTCTATACTGATTTTTCTATTTTCGAATTCAGTTCACATTCAGGTTCATAATTCTTGCCAATGAATCATCGTCAATGATTCAATATTGAATTATTGACAATTTTTAAAGTAAAATTTTGTAGGTACGTGATTTGAAATAAGGAGACAACTCATTTTCTACTGATAATGCAACTTTTACGTTCGTCATTTAAGCATACTGTTCAATTCGTGCTCCACCACATGGAGCAAATATTAAATAAAGATATTGAATTTAAAAATCTTTCATCAAATCGAATATTATTCCAAACATAAAACTATTTGTGTTTTTTCCATTTTAAATTTGTTTTGATACTAAGAAAAAAAGTAAACGTAAAATTATATAACATATTTATTGGACTATGAAAGTAGTGGGAGTGTAATCAGATATTTTGAAATATTAGTTTTATCGTTTAAGACGAACAACGGTTTAACAAAATCACAAAATATGCTCAACTATTTAGAATGTCCAGCACTTCTTGTCCATAACCATTGTTCAGTAAAATATAGTTAGTTTTATTTCTTTGAATGTTACTCAAAGTTATTGAATAACGCCATCATTCAAAATTTCTCTTTTCATGCATATATTTAAGCGAGCATTGTAGAATGAAATTATTACAATTTCAATTTTTAGACAAACCCAATGTTTTTGCTCAAGTGATGGGAAATAGCGAATGTATTATAATGGAAATATGATGTATAAACCAAATAAAGAATGTGCAAAAATACCTTTTGCATTAATGTACGAAGTTTAAAATGTCTTCGCGGTTCTAAAAAATATTCTGTTGTTTTTTAAATTAGCCTGAGAATGCACCTGTTTTGCATTGTTTGAATTTCTTAGTGGAATACAATGAACGCTAATTATTTTTATCACGTTTTACTAGCATAATTCCAACTAGAGTTTTTTTCATTAGTGTATGGAATATTAGTTGAGCAACGGAAAGCAGCTAAAAAGCACGTTCCACAAAATTCTTCGACTTTAAAAATAGTAAAAATAGACAAAAATTATTGGAATTTGAAATTGGATTGAAGATCGATTCATGAATCTAGATTTTTTTCGTCAGATATTGAGTTTATTTTATAAAACACATAAATTTCACAGTTAGTTCGCATGCGAACCGAATCTTGAATACGTATAATCATATCTCATCTCTTGTTATTATCATCGTATGTCCCGGTGCATATTAAGAAGTGTATATGGTGTTAGTAAGCAAAAAGTTGAAGCAAATGTTTGTTAAAATCATCTATATATCAGACCTTCGACTGATTATGCTGATGGTACGAATGGTTCCGCTTATGTTGTTTTACACACCGTGAATATTGCATTAACTCCCTCATCGCTAGAAACAAGGGAGCACTAAACTCTCATAATAATGTCGCTCTGAAAAGTAATGCAAAAATGTTATTTGGCAACACAGCGAGACAGTTTCCTCTTTTTCTCGATTTTTTTTTATTCGTCTCTTGTTTACCTTCTTCCGTTGCGATTTTACATCATTTATGATGAGAATGAAGAGAAAAATGTGTGTTGTGTTCTTTTGCGCACTGATGTGCAGGGTGTTAAACCAGACAATTAGGCATTTTTTCGGTTGTATACAAATATGTTTGGTGACAACATTTTCTATGATCTTGAAGATACGCAAATTTATGTTTGGTGTTTGCAACATTCCGTTTTTCATTTCTATCGTTTTTAATATAAATTCAGTTTGAATAAGAGTTCATAAATCAAACATGAAAAATAAGAATACACATCGTTGAATCACTGAAAACATATACGTTGCTGATGTTTATTCTAATATAAAATCACTTAAATGCAAAGTGCACACGTTGTTTAGTTCCAGATTTATTTTTTTGCTCTTTTTAATCTGATTTCGCATGACTTACAGATGTTTGAATTCAAATTAGACATTCTTTTTTAAATGCAATAAGAGTGAAAAAAAAATTGAAGAAGATAAAGAAAAGAAGTAAAATGATCAGAGCCAATGGAATATACACCAAAGTGGAGATAGAACGTTGAATTCAAGACCAGAAAAAATGACAAGAGTAGACAATTACGAATTTAATGATGTTAAAAATCATGTTTTTTTAATTATTAGGCATTTCTCCCTTGAAAGAAAGAAACTGAATAGAATGAAAAATTAAATTTTTTGTAACCTGAAATGAAAAGGGAGCAAAATCCAGAGGGAGTTATTCAAGTGATGGAGCACTACACACTTCCGAATAATTAATGTGCGAATTTAAATAAATAATTTGAGAATTTTTACCAATCTAAGTACCGCCAAACATTTGATAAAAAAAGGAAAGCAGATAAAATTGGCTTCAGTACTAACGAGAAAAAGCCATGCTTTGCATTTTGTTGACGTAACTGCATCAAGCTAGTGAATTATATGGTAAGCTGTTATTTATTATTTTACATGGAAATTTACGATTTGTTTCCAGATTCCAGTTAATCAATAGAAAGTTTTCTTGATCAATGGCAAATACATATAAATAGGATAAAACAATGTAAATTTTTCAGTTGCAAATGATATATTTTCTGCTATCGGTTATGCCTTATGCCCTCTGCATATTTATTAATTTTTCGACGTAGAAAAATACGGAAATATAAAGAATTTGAACACATCGAACGATTTTATATGTTTTTCGTTGCATAACATTGCATTAAATCGTATAAACAATTTTCTTCGAAAGGAAATCATATTCAGATGCCATCAATGAGCATCGGGTCACGTAGCGATACCAAAGCGCGCATTCACAGCACGACGAAATACTAGAGAAAAAAAAATCTGTTTACATTAAGTAAAGATAAAAAACATAAATAACTACCGTTGAATAAATTCAAGTGCTAAAAAGAAAAACGGCTTTCAATTGAAAAATTATTTCCAACGAAAAACTGTAAAATCGAATTGACGTTGTTCACATTCCATTTAGAGATAGACATAGACGCAACATTTATCATTCACGACACAAATAGTTCTCTCTATACATCTATTTTGACTGTGTTTGTGCAAATGGTTTTCGCTTTTCACAGTATTTTCTACTATGTGCATTGACTTTTCAAAAAAAAAAAAAAGAAAAAAAAAGAGAAAAAAATCACTTTTCGCTCTATTTTCGTTGAAGTAAATCGATGGTTTGTTTGTCACAGTACTCTGAATACGTTTATCATTTCAATTTTTTTTTTTGCTACCACCGCAACCGTATTCGTCAACCATTTGATGTGAAATCCTTTTTTTGTTTGTAAAATTTAAATGAAAGAAATGTAAATTCAAATGACACAAACATACTATATAAACAAATGGAAAAGAAATGAGAAAATTAATAGAAAAAGATTTTTTACAAAGATTAGCAAATAAACACTATTTAAAGTTTATAATGAGTTTTAGTTTTTCTCAATTTTTTGATGTTTACATGAGATAATGGCAGGGAAAATGGCACTGGGATTTCTACCCCAACATTTCGAATGGAATCATTGAATCTTCCACATACAAAGAAGAATATGCGTTTCATTTACATTGCACAATACACAATACATGTTCATCTAAAAAAAAAAGATTACTTATTTCAATAAGGTTGAACATTTGCAACGATTTTTCAGGTTATATGAAAAAATGTATCCTCAATTTAAACGAACTATGACAAACATTTTATTGCGTATAGTAAATTGAGCGCATCTGTACAATCATCAGGCGTTTATTTAACCTATTTTCGTTTGTTATTCGACTGATATGTTTCATGTAAGGCATTTATGCAATATCTAAAGTTATTCCGACAGAGAGTTGGATTGTCGAGCAATTTTTATCAATGTTTAAATGAAAATTCAACTGATATAGATCCAGAATATCAGTTCAAATATGAAAAGTACGTTTGCATGCTTGCTTCTTTTCACCTATAATGCAATTTTAAAGTGACAAAGATTGTAACTTTACCATCAAAGCATGCATGTTTCTGTGTCACTAACTATAGTGGACAATTTTCTTCACAATTTGACCTAAATTATTTTTTGTCCTTTTAGATACTCTCTAAAACAAATTTCTGTGAAATGGCAACACTAAACATCAACACACATCATGTGAATGACTTTGTATGAATTTTAAATTGACACACCCACTACAATGAATGTTAATTTATTTATTCTATGATATTGACATAACTTTGATGCATGAACATTGTACTATATATGTATAATTCTTCTGTTAATTTCAGTTTTTAATTACTGAAAAAACGTACGATTAGCTGTGAATAAATATATCATGTTTTATTTAATGATTCTCGGTTTATAAAAAATCCTAGTTTTAATATAGGCTCGAATTTCATAGTCCAATTATTTTTGAAGCAACAACTTCATTTTTAGTGAAATTACGATCAATTGAGTTTTGTTTAATTTTAATATTTTTGTAAAACAACATTTAAACAAAACTTTCTGAAATAATACTCAAATGAATTCACGTTTTTGTTGAAAATAATACGATTTGTATTAAAAATTGTAAATTTACGATATCAATTAGAACCATTTTTACGAGTAAAAATACGCAACTCATTATCATGCAAATGCTTGCCATTGCGTTTCTATTTAATTGTTATGTGGTAACGTATACTCCACCCAATGAAATACACAATCCAATCGATTAAATTAAAATTATTATAAGCCAAAGGAACACATTATCAGCGTTGAAATATATGATGACAATAGCAACAATGTAATGGCAACATGTTTTAAGTGGCATTTGCATAAATATTCAATTATGTTTACGGCGAATATCAACCATTCTTCTGTATAATTCTCACATAATGTGGTGTACTTTTTTGAGTATATCGTTGGGCGTACATTTCATTAGTATCGGTGCCTTCATTGGAAAAAAAAATACAAATATATATGAATCGATATTATGAGCTCTTTTTAGAACATCCAAGAAAAACAAGATTTTTTTCGTAAAATCGATAGTTTATTCTTGTTTTAGAAATGATTACTATATTTGGACGACTATGATATGCATACTTAGCAGTGTAGATAACAAATGATTATTTATTTAATCAATTAAAAATTCATTTTGATATTATGAACAAAATATATTTATCAGCAAGATTATTCCAAGATGAAAAACAATCAAATATTATATCAAATTAACAACTCTTTCAAAATCCATTCTCTTTTTCGTTGATTTATCTCGTCGAGAAATTTTTTTCAAGTCCAATTATTTTTGTCAAACAATTCGCAAGAAATGATGATGTGTTCATAATTCGCATGTAAAACATAAAATATTTAAGTATGGTTCACTCTAACCTTAAGTGTAATTTTATGACGGAAGTTTGAACATAAAATAATTTATGGGCATAAATAATATATTGGATCTTATTTTATCTTACCAGATAAAGACAGTTAGTTTATAAATCATTTGACACATAATCTACTGCTGCAGCTTAGATGTTTAGTAGCCAGTCGCAAAAATATAATAATTTTATTTGACAACTAATATATTTTACAACATTCAGATTTAATATGGGCAAAGCAATTGAATCTATTGTCGGTGATAATAACTAAATTCAAATGTCGATAGTTCAAATGGCAGTAAATTATTGTGGCGATGAATTAGCACCATCTAAAACGAATAATATCATTCCCATACACATTAATAGGATGTATTTTTCTTTGGGTCAAATTTTACCTAATACTGTTGGGCTAACAACAAATTGTATAGAATTAACTGCAGTAGGAAGAGATGGCTCCACATTTGCGTTTACAGTGAACTTTAAATTGCCTCTTTTATGTTGTTCGCATACTCAGCTGTAGTTTTAAAACTTTTAATTTAGCTTGACCATTTCCATTTAATTATGATTCTTATCGATTCTATTTGTGAATCGCATAAATCCTGAATAATTTATTTAAATTTAATTTTTCATAAAATTTTCATTTTATTCAAAATATAATACATATATGAACAGTTCAAAGTAAAAATATTATTTAGAAAAGTTCCGTGGAAAAATGTTATTATTCAATGTATTCAACATACAAAAAACAACAAAAACTACATTCAGTAATAACATTTTTCCACGGAACTTTTCTACATAACATTTTCACTCTGAACAGTTCATATGTAACTGTCAATTCATTAGGTTGAATTGGTTCAATTGGCCATTATAGTTAACATTGTTTGACGATTTACTTTTTTATTGAAAAAGATTTTTGTGAATATTATTTACTTGCGACAAAAGATTCAAATTTAAACGTATGTGTTGATTGTCTGAGAAAAAACATCAAATTATATTTCTATCTCAATTGTGAGTTTGCGTTGGACTCATTCTCAACTCATCATAATTTCATATATTCTAAATCCATGGCATTTCTTTGTTACTCATTGCCTTATTAATATGTATGGTAATTGCGAGTCATTCATTAAATATGCGAACGAGTGAGTGTATCTTTAGTATGAACTGTATTTTTGAATAGGTCAGAATATTGTTGGTAGATTTCTATACTTTGCATAAGGGATCCTGTGTCAGAATGAAAATTTTCGTGAATGTAATATCGGGGATAGAATGCGTATAAAGTTTTCATACATACATACATCTAAGGCAAAGTTGCTGCAGCGTTTTGCTAACAACCATGTGCGGTTTACATGTAACTGAATTTAAATGTGATTTATGTGGCATTGGTGAACAGAAAATTTCCATGGGTGATTTCAACACTTGGATTATGGGAATTAGTTGATTTTGCTGTTTTTTTTTTAAACCACTATATATAAATGAAAATCAGAGACAGACTTAATGCAGGATGCGTGTTATTTGGATCGTGACACTGATATGCTGTGAAATGGAAATATTTTTCTTTGCCATTTTAAAAAACCGCATATAGTTTAAATTCGTTTCAATGGTCTTCAGCGGATACACAAACTGTCGAACGCTTATTTCGAAATAAAATAAAACCAAACCAATTACCATCGTTTTGTGAAGGGATCGCAAATTTTCCGAACCAATACCATCGTATATTTCATTTCAAACTACAATCTGATTGCAAATTGGTGTAGATTTCACTACGTAAAATGTTTGTTACTGATGAAATGTTCGAATTTTGTTTTTTTTTCGTAGATGTCCATACTGAAACGAAGCCAAATGTTTTGGAACAAAACAGACGAAATTGGAAATTTAATTATTGTCAATTCATGCTGTGCTGACGTGACATAAGATAAGTTTTGTACTGCAAATACGTACGTTATTGGGCAAATTATAGTATTCAAGCGCACACGTTATATATTTAATGCATTAAACAAAGATAATGGAAATCCAAATAAAATACCAACAAGAGACTTGAATAGTGATTTTCATAGAGAGAAAGTTGAGGACAGTGCGCTCGCGCGTATATTATGAACCCCCTTAATCGGTAAAACGATTTTTTGAAAGGCATGGGAAATAGCACATATTGGATGATTGCCACCAAAAACCAAGTCGATTATCGTAAATGTGAATTAACATTAATTTAGACAACAAAAATATATACCAGCATAACACTGACAGTTTCTCATTTTAATTTTATATTTTCGATTATTTAGCGCCACAAGCGGTTATAAATTCCGGATAATCAAAGAAGGAATAAAATGAAAGAGTCATTTGAATATTGGTGTAATGCTTGTAAACATTTCAAATGCCTACAAAATTACGTAGCCTGTCGAATGAGCACATTAAAATGGATTGCATTCATTAAGAGAATCGATGATTATTGTCGCAACAAATGCCAACTGTGCCGTGCAATAATCTCTTTAGCTTGGATATATTTTGTTGTTTTGCTTTGCTGTGGATAATATAAAACCCTTGGAAATCAAACTGACGAAAAGTTATTACCATTTGAATTATGTAGTATGCGCGATGCGCGTGATGTGATGTGCTTTGTTCAAATATTTGGCTCAACAATTTTATGCGTGTGGAAATGTTTTATTGGGAAGTGACAGTTCGTGGCTGCTGTTAGATAACATAAAACAGATAATCTGTTTGTGAATTCCAGTTAAATGTTCACATTTGCATGAAAGTAATCCTGAAATCTGAATAATTTTTGGTTAGCAAATCACAGTATTGAAGTCGATTCATGCGGTTCAAGTTGGCGCATTTGAATTTAGAGGAATTTTATTGGCCATTTCCCAATGAAGTTTATTCAAATGTATTTCGAAAAAAAAAATTATCATTACACTCAGAAACATTCTATAAATGAATTGGTTTGACTACAGCGTTTGTACTGTCAACACCCAAGCGGTTTAGACAATCGCTGCAGGAACATGGTTTGCTTCTATTGCTGTGCTGCTGTCGGTTATGGCATAAACGCTGTTAATTTATCACATTTGTAATGATAGCGCATCAGCAGCACACAACGAATGTTTCTCAACAAGTATAATTTGTCTTTTGGCAACACATTTAATGCGCTTTATGTGCACGCACGATTTTCTATTATATCTATCGAATTGTTCCAAGCAATCTGATGATTTACCATCAAAACGAAAATTGTCTATCTATATGCTATATCATTGAAGGAAACGTATGGCAATGATTCGTTGAGATCGTATTTTCAAATATTCACCTCACTGTATATTTGAAGATTGGCATAGCATGCATACACATAGATTTGGTAGATATACTGGGCGCAGAATTCACTATTTGAACCATGTGCACAGCATTTTTTCAATCTAAACAAATTGTAACATCAATGGAAATGAAATTTAAATAACTAAGAATGAAAGTGTTGCTTTATTTCGATGCATATAGCATATGCTAATTCAGATACATGAAAGCTATTTTTGTCGATTGCCATTTTTGGTCAAGGATTATCAAATTTACATTTTGTTTCGAACTTAATTGAAAAATATCCTCTGAGCTTACACCTGTGTTTGCATTCAAATTTGTATGTAAAAATGGGAACATTTTTTTCAAATGATTGCATACATATACACAGGTACAAATGTGTTAAATAGAAAAATTGTGCTCAAACATTCGTGATACAAAGCTTCTCTTTGTTTTGTGCAGATATTAAATATTTTGAAAAATTACATCACATAAAATTCATAATTGCGTTTTGAAATGGAATGTATCCATAATATCCATCATCACGTGTGCATAGAAATGCTATCGCTTGTGCCAAATAAAAAGAGCAAATGGCGATAAATAATTCAACCGTGTTCATATCGAAAAGCATCCAGAGCGAACGTGCAAGGGCAATTCAAAAACCGATGGTCCTGTTAATATATATTTACAAAATTAAGACCTCCATTAAGAGTCGACTCACATATAATGAAAGACTATTCACACTGCATTCAATCAAAGGTTAATTATACATCCGTTTGTGTTGAGCTAAAGAGTTTATCGCTTCTTTTTTTCTGTTGTAATGAAACGATTTTATATTATCGATTCAGCTGTATTTAAACACTGAACGCGTAAAAATATTGAACACATGGATATGCTGCCAACAATGTGAAAAAATGAATACCATTCAAAAAAAATAAATATAAACTGCAGCTTGAGCAAATATCGTTGTGTTCACTGTACACTATTCAATAGTACTTTCGATTTTTTCCGATTTCATTGCGCCGTTCTTTCTTTTTACGCTGTACTCAGAAATTTTCGAATATTCACTTCATGAATTTACTACTTTTGCTGTTTATACAACGTGTACGTATTGATGTTGTTCCTTTCGTTATGAGTTACTGTAAACTACGTCTGTTTTTCATAATTTGGTTAATTTTGTAATGAATACAAAAATCACACGAGCAGACAAAGAATGTAAAATTCATAGTAAATGTTGTGTGTTTTACACGATTGAATTTTACAGTTTATTTTGGGTTAGAAACCTTTTTTTGTTGAAAAAAAAAATAGGTTCAATCAACGCAGCGCTCTGCACGATCTGAAGAAATCATGGAAAATTTGTATCCTTCTGTTGGCTGTTCGCTTTTTTACAGCTATTTTATATCGTTTTTTTTTTTGTCTCAAGACTCATAAAAATGTGCTGAACAAAATCACAATGAAACATTCGTCAATTTATTTTCTTTTATATGTACAATATATATTTTTGTGGCACAGCATGCTTGAAGAATCGAAGCAATTTTCGCAGAAGAAACAACACGCACCAAAAAAGGCAAAAAAATGCTCTAATTGAAGATTATAAAAAAAAGCGGAGAAAACGAATAAAAATCGATTTTTCTTTTCTATTTTCCATTTTCCATTTAACCTCTGCCGCTACCATGCAATGTGTTCCATTCCATTTACTCCACGTCTTCATAATAATGTGTTCTCGAGAAACTTTTGTTTGTGGAAGAACGTAATTCGATGTTCGTTTTGCGGTATATTGTGAATTCTGGCGTCTATCGACAATAAACAGAAAACAAAAAAAAAAAAAAAAAATGAATCGACACACAGTTTGAGGTGAAAATGTGAAAAAGCACATAAGTGAGAAACAGTATACAGTATGCTATAGAACATAGGATTATCTGCAAAATTGTGTTATTCACGGTCGTCAATGTTTTGTGCGATTTGGTGGCGACAATTTCCAATTTTGAAAGAGAAAATGCGTAAATATAAAGTGCGAAAAGGTGAGTAAAGTCACAAGAACCATCGCAATTGTGATTGAATATGACGCAGAGACCCATTTGAAATCCTCATGCTGGGAAATTGTATCGCATAGCAAAAAAGCATCAGTATTAAATTTCAGAAAAATGAAATACAAAACTTCAATTATTCTTTGTGGTTGCCTTGTTTTGGAAGAGCATCAGCCACTTTCACTTCTGGCACTATTGGGAGGGAAATATCTGATGACTGACAAATCCTGTTACAAACAATACGTAAAATGATCCAAAATACTACCATGCTCAAACTACAACAGCCGCTGTCTATTGAAAATCGACCGATTCACATCTCGATTTATCTATGTTTTTATAAAACAACATTGGACCGTCCTATTTTTATTTAAATGCTTTACAACAAAATGAACGCAGGTGGGCACAGATACTTCTATGCAAAGATTTCCTTCGATTTTAAATATCAATAAATCACATTTCCTATTGACAATTGGTAATGATTGATAATAATATTTTTATATTGTGAATTTATTATATATAATTCAACACGCATCTTTGTCACCCTCGATTAAAACAGTTTTCATAGTATTATTGTAATGTTTATACTTCTTGGCGTGACAACTGAGCACAATGTCATATCACATTTCGTGTCAATCAGCATGGAAAAAAACCAATAGTATCTCATGGCCCCTCAATTCATAGAAAACATGAAAGTAATGACGGCTTCTTGTCTCATGGGACTAATTTAATAACCTATAGGGAGATAATCTGTCATCAATTTTCCGATAAAAAGACATACCAAAATACTAAATATTGGTAGCAAATGGTTGATAAAGATGAATTCATGTGTCGTTATTATGAGGCACAATATATTATGCGCTCCTACGTATAAGGATTTTTTTAACCAAGTATTTTTTTTTTCATTGAGTTATATTTTATACCTAGGCATCTTATTTTTTAAAATAAGCGATTTTGAGTCTTCTTCTTTGACAGAACTTATGTTTCAATAATGGACACTCTCGTTGATACTCATATTGGTTTCATTAATCAAATCGATAATTTTATTTCAAATTTACTTGGAAGATTTAGGATAATTCAAATGTAAAAACGCAATTTCCTCAAAACTACAATTTTAAAGAATGAAATTCCATGGAATTTGTTGATCCTTGTTGCAAGGAAGACAAATAGTTAGATTTTGATTTTCCAGAGACAAAATGAGATGATACGTTTCCGATACACGTATATACAATATATTCAAGAAAATTCGGTAATAGAAAGATAAAAGTAATTTTCGTTCAAGTTCATCCTGGGCATTGAATTGAAATGTTAAAATGTAGTGTGATAATTACAATTGTATTATACTTACTCAATATGCAAATGCATATTCCCACGATAGAGTATTGCACATATACGATCAACGCAGTCGATACCCTCAGTCGAAAGACTGAGAGGGTCAATAATATAACGATTTCATAACGTTTATATACTTATATTTGGAAATTCAAAATTTAGTGAATTATTCGGTCGTTCAAATTGAAAAACAATTCAGATACAAATGATACCAAAGATGCAATGCTTTTGGCGTCATTCATGTCTTGACTGTTCTGTTATGGCTGTGTTCGCATATTAATGTATTATTACTTAGATTGTTTGCTAATGTGAGCATTTTAATTTTGTGTTTTATGCGTTTACATTTTGATCCTATGAACACTACACAAAGCTAAAGCCGTTAGTTGATTTTTGACTAAAATTGCTTTGTCAAGGATACATTTGATTTTGCTGTTCACTTTACGAAGAAAATGGCGAAGCAAAGATAGTGCGTGTGTCTACGTTAGCAAAAGAGTAAAGAAAACCAATGAGGCAAATTATGGTGATCGACAAAATTTAACGCCCTCTACAAACGAAAATGTGAGGACCACATAACATCAATAGATACTGTTTTCCAACTTTCTTAGTGAAGACACAAACCGGTATGATATTACATGTACATTTGATTGTGATTGTAGATGGCGTTGAAATTGTGTGTGATTTAGTTTTACAATTGAAATTATATGTTAATTTGCCTCATTGAGAAAACAAAACAAAAAAGAAAGTTTAGAATCAGTGTGAAATTTTTATAATCATTTGTTTGAAAAATATTGTGCAAAAAAAATTGTGCAACATTTGTATCATCATTCAAATTTATTCATAGCCATAATTTCAATTCAGTGAATGAGAATCATATTTTTCATAGATTTACTGAATGCAATGATTGCATAATTAAAGATGACGGGATATTTTCACAGGCTGTTGATTGTTATTGTCGACCACATCACTTAAGTTAGTCAAATTTAAATGGCGTCATAAAAGAGCGATTTTTCAATCGAAACATAAATGCGCGCCAATTAATATGGCGAAAAAATGCTTTTATTGCACTCAACAATTTGCCAGTACCAAGAGCATATCGTGCATTCAATTAATTATCAAGAAACAAAATGGCCATTTCTCAAAAATTTCTATATTACTGATTACATTCCTAATTTAAAACAAAAACTAATTGCAAATAAAAAGATATTGACCGTACGCAATTGTCAACGCTATGGATTCGATTTCAAATTCTTAGCTGATTGGATAAATTGGTTAATCTCAAATCATTTTACTTACTTTTAAAATAACGAAATTCATTCCGGCCATATTCAAGTGCTTGTGGTGTTGCGTACAATTGAGATCAGAAGAAGTTCAATTTCGCCACATAGACTGAGTATGGGGTGGACCAAACAGAGAAGAAATCAGATTTTCACAAAAATTCCGTACTTTTCCAAGCTGTTGATCACTCAATTGTTATAGTCCGTTGCTCTGGTTCTCCCTGCTCTGTTTTCTTTTGTAGATTTTTTGTTCGATTTTATTTTAGAATTGCACAACAAAAATGTATTTCCCTCTGTATTTTGTTACGATTGCTGAATTGCATTCCACTTGTGTTGCAGTTAACAATTTTCTCTCATACCAAAGCGCATTCCCTCTATTCGTTATTAATATTACTGTTGGTACTGCTATCCTATTTTCCTTTTTTGCATTTATTTGCGAATCTCGTTTCTCGAGACTTGTTGTTGCTTTTTTCCAATTCTTTTGTGAATGTGCATGGGCGCATGCATAAAAAGCAAACGGTCCGTATGAATAGATTGTTAGTTTGTATATTACTCTCTCGAGGTTATTTATATTTGCAATTAACGATAAAATATCGTTTGATGCTTGCACAGCAGCCAAGGCGTCAGCTTTACAGTGTGCATTTTTACTTGAACGCCTTTGTTTTTTCCATTGAGAGTTTTAACAATTCATTTGGGGGAGACGCGAAAACAGAGAGTCATTCAAGTATTCTACATACAAATACGAACACACACACACACACGCACACGCACACGCACACACACATACACACACACTCGCTCTATTATGGGTTCAAAGCACTAAACAATATTTGTTGGCGGAAAGTGAGATATGCTGCAAAATATGATGGAAAACAACAAACAAAAAGGTTAGTTCTTCCGAATAAAATCGATACCTTTGATTTAATTCAGATAAAATATTTTGGCATCAGATCAAGCACAAATAGACTTATTACTCTGCAGTGAGATTTGCTAGATTTTAAAATGACTTTAATTATGTTGATATTGAACAAAACAAGACTCAGAGTACTCAAATTGGGAAGTGTGTTTCAATATCGACTCTTTATGTCGATTTCAAACCAAATGACAGGATTTTTTCAACATTCATTTGAAAATAGTCGATTCACTTTAACTGAATATTGTATTCCCATTATGGCAATGACATATGCATCGGAAAATGCCACCATACCAGTCTCACATTTTCCAAATGAATCGATATTACAAGCGATGATTTATTGATTGTTTGTTTTTTGTTTTACTTCCTCTCTCATCCACAACAAAATATGATTTCAAAAGAGCGAAAAAATGGTTTCGAAAGGAATCAAAACCATGAATATTTCACTTGTGCTCACCAAGCAGAAGCCTATTCGACATTTGTTCCGCATTCCATATCGAACCGAATATCGTCGAATGAGTAAGCCTGTATGCTTCAATACACAAATCATACCTTGTATTTGTTTTGAATACATTATTGACTTTGCTCATCGCACACAAACTTCAACGGAATTGAAATAAAATTTCGAAAACATGTGGCACGCACTTTTAAATAATATAGAAAACGAATAACAAATCAATGTCAAAATGCACTGATTACAACAACGCTAACGAATATTGCTTCGTTTTTATTTGCAGAAATTGCATTTGGATCGATGGCTTGATGTATTCCTTAACATCAATGCTACCATTTGAATTGTAATTCAAGTTTCAATAAGCATACCGCTTGAACTTTCATTTAACATTTGGTTAGGTTCAAAGTAACAATATATTTTGTTTGCATATCGAATTATTCTTGCATCACTAAAAATCATTTTTGAGATAAATGGCCAGCAAATTTTATTTCGAAATGGGATTTTGCATTTTGTTTATGCGAATTTAAATTTGCACGTTTAATTAAAATTTCATTCAGTAATTGATTTAAGCAGTGACAAAATTCGATGATCACGATGGTTGAAAGATTGGATTGTAGTATTTAGATTGCTGGCCACATTGTATACCTCAAAACATCAATAATTTTTTCCCATCGTGCGCACATGAATGAGAATAGATTGATTTTCCACCCAGCTATTTTATAGCGGTTTAACGCTGTAACAAGATTTACCACGTTGTTGATTTTATTTAATTTTTTGTTCCGGCTGATTGATGGTTAAATTTACAGTTTGATTAAATGAAAAAAATTGAATGTGATATTTATTAATGGCCTTTATGATATGCATTCCGCATAATATTCATTACATTCAGAATCAGCGTTGCTTCATTTATAATCTACAACGTATCAAACTCATTATCAAATGATAGATGATTTTTTACAGCGATGCGTCAGCAATTTTGTGAATAATACATTCACATTGCTATATCGCTGCAGGCGATGACACTCATAAATTACTTATGATGCGATTTCTTGGACATCCCGCTTAGTTTTAGTCACCTTATTTAGAATTATTGCTTCAAGACAATAACTTTGTTTAGGTAGCATTTGCTAATAGTAACTAAGAATTGATAATTGTAAGCTACTCCACTTAATGTCAATTGAACTTAATAATTGCTTTCTCATAGTTCATAAGCTGTCAAATGTTTGATATAAATAAATAATAATAAATTTATATACAAATGTATATTATTATAATATATTACAAAAAAGAACGAACAATTCCATTTCGAATTGAAGAAACAGTTCAGTTGATTTCGTGATTTTTCAGTTTCAAACTATTTATGCCTTTCTGAAACCAGCCACATCATGGATGTCAGTGACATCAGATGCATTACATTAACTTGAAGGAGAAAAAAACAACAACCAAACGTCGCTAATGAAAAGAGTTTACTTCATTATTTGTTGTTGTGCATTTGTTCGCGCGTTAGAATTTATAGATTTTTACATTTTATTTCTCATTGGTTCGAAATACAAATACAATGTGTTGCGTACGATATAATATTCTAGCCACACGACTCGAGAATGTGTTCAAGTGTATGTTTCGTATGATGCCATTGTGCGTTTATTTTATTTGATTATTATTTGTTATTTAAGTTTTAACTCCTTTTTCGTTATTTCTCTTTCTTTTAACACATTTTCTTCGGTTGAATTTGTCGCATTTTGTGAGCATGTGTGCGTACTGTCTTCATCTAAACGACAAACAGACTATGCATTTCATTGCCGATTATAAACGTTATGAACGCAATGCATGCATATGTGCGGTTCGTTTTTCTCATTTTGGTTCTCTTTTTTTTTCTTTTCTTTTTCCTCTCTTCTTCCTGTTATGGTGTTATGGCTTCTTTTATTGTTTTGTGTATGTGTGAGTGGGAATCCGTGCATCATGATTATGATTATTATTACTTAACATGGAATCATGTGCACAGAATGAACAGAACAAAAAAAGTAAAAAATACGAAGAGTCAGAGGAGCCACTATATGTTAGTTAGGCCTGGCATGTATTTTGTATACCTTTATTTCCTCTTATTCGTTCGGCACAGGCACTCTCTCAATTCAACACTCGTGCGCGTGGTTTTGTTTGTGATTCAGTCTAGACGTGGTGTCGCATATTGTGCACACGACCATCATATAAATTCTTCTATTTCATGTTTTTGTTGTAATCGTCACCGTAGTGCATGTTTCCTTTATCTTCCATCATTCGCAATGCATTGCATTGCAACCCAACACACATACATATGCACAAAAACACACATGAGTCGCAAGTAGCTAAGAAACAACGATGAAATAGATAGAGAATCAACGTCTATGAAAGATTTCTTTCGCAATTTGACAATTTTTTTTGCTGCTAAAGACATTTTTTTTTGTATTCATCACTATTGATGGAACTGTTCAAACTATACCAGTCAGCATGCAAAAAAAAAATCAAAGCGTTCTCAATGAAAAGACCACATTTGAATGTGTCATCATATTTCTACAAAATCACTACATGAGTCTTTTTTATAGTTTGCACAAACTATGAATTTTATATCAATTTATATAATGCTCATTTTTTAAGATATTTAAAATAATTGGCTTTTTTCAGTTATTGCCAATAAAGTAATAAATTCTCGTCAGTTACGGCTTTCGACACTTGACAAATTACTCTCTATAATAAGCAAATGCTTTGAATGCAACTTTGAGATGAGCATACACACTTCAAGTAAATCATTACAAGGCTCTTCATATTCGATTTTCAAACATCATTATTTTCCGTTTCGTAGCTTCAATCATTTGAATGATATTGGACGTTATTTTGAATTCACAAATTTCATCGAGTGGTCTATTTGTGCTCGATGAGTGGCATTTCCAAACATTGTCAAGATAAAATATATCAGGAAGTTTACCTCAACTCTGATACAAGTTTCCAAGATAAAAAATACACGCACTTAGTCACATACACAGATTTTTCTTCTTAATCAATACACGAAATGTTTTTTACACTGAATTTACCTATTCTAAAATAAATCCACAGTGATTTCGACAATTCTATAACTTTTTTGTTTGTAATTATTTTTAGTTACACGTATTGAACCATTTTCCAAATGAAAACAAATGTATCTTTTCCAGAAAAACCATCGACGTTTGAAAATCATATAATGTGTTCCTAAATAGAAATCCCAATTAAATAAACTCTCACTTTTTGTAAAAGAATTTATTCACAAAATTCTTGTTACATGAATACATATAAATGTTAATTGCATTATTAATTTCGAAGCTGAAAAATATCGGCAAATTATTACAGAATGATTCAACAAAAGCGTTTTGAATATAATTCGGTTATACACTTTACTTGACGTTCGAGCGCATCTACGGTCTAAACAAAACTGAAATTATAGCTGATGTTATGTTTGTCGAGACACTGTACTGGCTGTTGCAAAAGATGTGATACAATGCGGTAAGGCTATGCGCTGATACGCACATTCGATAACGCGCGAAGATGCAACAAAAAACAATATTCGGACGTACGGTGGATGGATGGATGGATGGATGGATGGGGGTTGGTTGGTTGGTTGGATGAGATTGCGAGTGGAAATGCAATCCATTCGTATGTTTTCTTAAATACTAAGCCTATACTACTTCAATCCGTATGGCTAAGATAGAGCATAGATAAATTTCTATAGAACTTTGTATAGATGTATTTGTATTTAATTGTGAATAAACAAACCATATTCATTGGGTTATTCTCGTTTTTTGAATACTTATAATACATTCATTATCACCATTTAGTTCAACCATGGCTATTGGTTTTAAGTACATTTTGAATAAGTGGAGACGCCTTTGAGTTTATGTGACTGCTCGTAGCAACACGAATACTGATACAGTTATGTTAAGAAGCTGAACAAATTTTACAAAATATAATTTTAACAAATGTCAATAGAAAATATATATTCATATATCTTACACTTTTGAATGTTTCATGTGAACATGAAGCCATTTATAGCCAGTGATATATAATGTTTATTGACCACGCAAAATGATTAACTTCAAAAATCGCTGATATTTATTTGCATTGTTGAAAATTGTAAACGGGTCTTTTTGTGACGTCTTGTTTACAGTTTTGAAATGCCATTTGACATTCCTTTCGAAACGTAGCCTAAATATTTTGCTTTCTTTATTTAGCTAAGATTCGATATTTTTTCAGAAATCCGAAAAAAATGAGCGAAAAAAGTAAATCCAGTGGGCGCGATACAAAATGTACTGAAGAGACAGTAAGTAGCACTTTGAAAAATTTAGTTTTCATACCATTTTATGTTCAGAAAAAATATGAGAAATTTGTTTTTTTTTTGTGCAGCATTCATCGTCGAATTCAAAAAAAACCATTGATGTATTTTTTGGAGAAAATGACCGGAAGAGTTTAGCGTATAATTTAAGCCTGCCAGATTGTCCGGATTAAGCCGGGCCAGCTGGGATTCCTAGCACTTTTGCCGGCCAAAAACTGTGTCGGTCCGGATGCTGGTATTTTGCGAGAATTATCCGGATTTGCCAGGATTTTCGATTGGTTTAAATGAGAAAAAAAAATTTCCATTTCAAATTTTCGTATACAAAAATTCTAAAAAAATTCAATCATTCCATTGAGCAAAAATTCATCATACTATTACAAATACAATTGGATTTCTGAATTTCGATACATTCAATCAAATCGTTTCGTTTAAAATACATGCATTCATCGCGATGAGAAGAAACGAGAGGAAAATGTTTGAAACTGCAATAAAAATTGAACTACGATAGCAAAGAAGTGATGCTTTTTATTGCTTTCCCGGTTTTGTTGACCTTATTTTTTTTGCTCATCAAAAATTTTTTTTGAAAATTGCCAGGATTTTGCCTGGATTTTGAACTCAAAAATGCTAGGATCAAGTGGTGGGATTTCGATTCAAAATGCCCGGAAAATGCCGGGCGGATTTGAAAAAAAAAAAATCTGGCAGGCTTAGTATAATTCATCTCGGACATTAACACGAGTAAAATCAAATCGACGTCTTGAAGAATCTAAAATTAAATTGGTGAAATATTTGGTTGACGTCATTGATGAAGTGCAGAGTATGGTTAGTTAAACAAGAACTGATCCATATCCATCAGTCTACTTAATTTAATTTTAATTTTTAGAACGAATCATCAGGCCATACTTCTCAAGACTCTATAGAACTACCATCGTCATCACTAAAAGGGCAAATCGATCTTACACAGGATGAGTTCGATTTGGCTGCATCAATTTATAATTTGTTGCTCTGTGCTCTCTTTTTTTCTTTTATTCTACTCTGTACTTTATATGTATTTGTTTAATATCATATCACCAACACAACAATTGAAAAAATAAACTGGTAGATGCATCACATATGGACATTGTAAATTACTTTTTCCAAACCCCGATAAATCGGCCTAAACTGGTTGCAAGAAAGCTGACAATTCCCACAATATTATTTGTGCGATACTAAATCTTTTAATTAAAATTTAATTACCAGTTAGTCTTAAGTCGTAGTCTTATCAAATTTCAATAAGCAAGTATTAAATACGCTTTTCAAATGAAACATACAAAAAATCAACAGGATGTATTTATTCCCTTTCATTTCATAGAATTGAAATCTTTTGAATCATGAATGGAAAAGCTCTAAAGAGCACATACAATAAATATTCCCATATAGCTATATCTATAGGTACAATTCAATTCCACTAACAATGTATGTCCAAATTAAAGAATAAAGCTCATGTAGCATATAAACGAACCATATTGTGAGCGCATGTGCAAGCTTGCTTCCCCTTTGTGGAAATTATAACAATAATTTTTTTTGAACATTGCAAAAGAGAATGAGATACTTACGATGACAGTTCAAAGTTTTTTTCTCAAAGCAAATTAACGTTGCATAAATGTTGCATTTTTGAAAAATAAAACTCAGATATATTTTTTGTTATTTCCAATTATTTTAATCATAATAGCTTTATTATTTCCAACACCAAACATATAATTAATTTATTTTCAATTCATCAGAAATAGTTCTAATTCAAATAGAAAGGGGTTTTTTTTTTTCAAAAACTGTATCTTTATGACAGTTTATTTGTCACTTAATGTTGACAAATATAATTTATCGAAGGTATCGATTTATGACAGTTTGAAATTGAATCTATGAATCAAACATAGATTAAATTGCTCATAAAATGCAAAAAAAATGGAAATGCATTTTATCAGCCGATAAAATTCAAAACATAATGCATTTCAAAATGCTTAACAAACAAAACGTTGCTTATTTCGTGTGAATTAATTTCATTTAAATTTGGGAGAAAAAACTCTTATCTATTTTCCCGTAGGCATTTTTCGAAATTTATTTCATTATTTTTTCATCACGCTCAAAGTGTTCTAAATGCGGTGCACCTCTTAGTCTTAATGTGTGCAATATAAATGATTAAAAAGTACTGCATGGGTTTTTCAAAGCTTCAACTATTCAGCAATTTGCTATGGATATAACTGGTTATGTATCAGTATTTTCTTATTTCTTCATGCCATTTTTTATTAAACGGTAACAATGTTTGTAAAAAAACGTCTAGAGAAATAACAGAATTAATGTATATCGTCGATTAGGCGAACATTTTTACATGAAATTGTATTCAACTTGTTATTTTTTTTTATGTAATAATTATCCTTTTCATAATCTTCTTGTTTTTTCTTCAATTTTTTCAATTTTTTGAAAATTTTAGCTATTTAGCTGGAATTTATGTGCAAATTTTGCTTAAATTTTCTCGATGATCCAAGTTATGAGAAAAATTTCTCTCACAACTCGTAATTGAAACGAAAAAAGTCGTAAAGTCATCCAATAATAATTCAAAAATAAGACAGATGACAGCCAACCCCGGTTTTTATGTATTATTTATTTTTGCAATGGAGAATGGTCACAGCAAAAACAATAACATATGAAATGAGGTTAGAGCTGTTAAATGCCTTATTTATCATTCACAATATAGTTTCCTATACTAATATTGGTGGATGCGTAAGCATAGTGCCACATTTTAGCCATTTAAATTCACAACTTGACATATTTACTTGTGAATTCAATATGCATTTCTTATCGGCATAATGAAAATGTTCAATACTGTGGCACTATCATTTATTTTTCTAGGCGCACAAAGAATAATTCAAAAACAATGCGATGTGCAAAGTTACTTATTCTTTCACAAGTTTTCTGAATCATTTCTAGAGGTAATATTTGATTCATTGCACGCAATTTTCTCTTACTTATGAATAAACTTTATATTTTTTTTTATTGACTAAATTTAAAATGTTGCACTGCTATATATACAATAGAATTTTTTATTTATTCGTAATTAATTAATGGACAGATTTTTTTAGTTTCACATAAGTTAATTTTTTTAACTTTGTCAAAAAAGGTTAGGTTGCATTTTGCTCACGAATAAAAATGTTAATTTATAATAATAGTTTACTTCATTGCATTTTATTTTTGTTCAATTGTTCTATTTATGCATCTATGTTTTGGTGGCATAGCGATAATTTTATTTTATTTTAAATTGCATTAAGAATAAGTAGTAATTTAATGGATGGCGGAATGTTAACAGCTTCACATTTTGTGATAATTTAATATCTTTGCTTTCATTTTCATTCATTCGGTTATTTCATACTCGAACATCATATTGTAGTTAACGAAATTTTACACAAATACAATATAGACGGCAGTTGATTCGTTCTTTGATTCCTGTTTCCATGTAAAATATAGCGAATGAACTATTTTTAAGACATAAAAAGGATGGATTGGACGTGAAAAAGCAACTTATTTAATTAAATTTGAATATTAAAAGGTCATATTTTCACAAACACTTGTCGAAAAATGCATTATTATTGGATTTAAATCACTGTTTTCAAAAGAACAAATGTAAGGAATTTATTTAAAAAATAATCGCTTTTAAGAAACAGGCCAATACTTTGAAATTATTGCATTTTTATTAATCAAAAGAATGCAAAATATAATTGACTATTACACAAAAATGCTAACAAAATTTTATTGAATTGTGAGAAGAAATCATATCTCATTCACTGTTCAAATTAATGTTTCATGCACACATGCAGCAGATTATGGACTTTTTTTTAAGGATTTTTAGTTCTCACTCTAAGCGTATTTTGTGCATAGTTGATAAGATTACAAAAATGAGCTACAACTTGCTGAAACATTACAAATCGCTTGTGGATACAGTTTTTCAGATAAGGATAGCAATCTTTGTATTACCAAATGCGTGTGAGTCCCTCGAAATTCACAGAAATACGCATCCACAAAACATAATTTCGATATTATGCGTCTCTGTGACAATATATGGAAAAAATATAGAAGTGGTTTAGGATTTTATATTTACTTTCATACAAATACGTGTAATTATTCTTAAAGATAAAATGTGTTTTCATGAATATCTGCAGAATGCCTAAACCGAAATCAATTTAGAAAACTCAAACGAAACCTCTTCCATATGTACAATTTTGAAGTTTATAAACAATTTTATTTCGCTGTAGTTATCAAAATTATATCGAAGAATCAAAACCAGTAAAATGTAATTGATTCATCTAAAAAATTCGCAATTATCTATTCATAAAATAGCAAATAAATTTCACATTTAATTCTAACTTGCTAAGTGTATTTGGCCATTTATTTCCTTTCACTTAATACTTAATTAAATCTTTTTTCTTATATTTGGCTTTGAGTTTGTTTTCTTTGTGATTTTATTGACACATTAAGCATTCAATGAAATTAAGTCATTGGGGTAAAAATATGATTTTTTGTTTGTTTGTTTGTTTGTTTAGTACGTACTAAATAAAAATTCATTTGAACCAATTGTTTCATTCACGGCTCTTAAATTCAGATGAATCGACGTTTTGTTGGATACTAACGAATTTAGTATCGTTGTTGATATTCGTGATGCCACCGATTAAAATCAATATGAAATACGATGATTGAACCAGTTGCAAGTCCAGCTAATAAGTATCTAAATAGGAAGTGAAGTGATATGAAATTTTTTTTTTCCATTTTTCAATTATTCAATTTAACCCTTGTTTTTAAAACCTGAAGTTCTTGTCAATTGTTTTTGTGTTGGGGAAGTTTTTTCTTTTTCCCTTTTTTTTTTTTTTTTTTTTAAAAAAAAAAAAAAAACTAAATTTTTTTATTTAAATAAGTATTTTCTACTTACTTTTGGTCATGAGTTAATGCCAATGAACGAATACCACTGCTACAAGCTGGGAATGCATACAATGGAGCTAAGTTAAATGTTCGCCATACTTCAACAATTCCACGGTCGCCTGCTGTCATAAGATATTCACCATCACGCGACAATATCATGCTCTGAAATGATAAAATAAAAATTTGAGTTGACGATATTTCACTTTTTTTTTCTTCAAAATACCTGTAAATTGTCATTATGTGACTCATTTCGCAATCGTTTTCCATTAATGGTATAGGCAGCAACGTTGCCCTTGTCATAACTGACGACGATGAAGCCCTCACGAGACATTGAAATTAATTCGGGTGAAATGAAGTCAGTCGGTGGATCCAATGAACGTAATAAATCGCCAAACGTTGTGTGAATTAGTACAGGGCCATCTAAAAATTGACAATAAAATTGCAATTGAAATTGTTATTGAAATCAATGATATATTCGAATTTAATTTACTTATTGATCCAGACACAACTAATCCAAGTTCAGCACTGATTACAACGGCAGTGACAGCTTGCTCATGTCCAGTTAGTGTAGCTCTTGGAGTTGGGATTTCACCTGAAATGTTTTGAAATCAATTTATTTACCAATTTATTTCTAACATTTACAACAAAATCCAATCAATAATGGATATCAATGATTTCAAGTAAACTATATTAAAGTATTAAACTAACCTTCGCCTACAATGCTTTGTGTGCGTGCATTCCAATGCCATAGCAATACTGTACAATCAGCCGAACCGGATGCAATATAGCAATCTGATGTTATATTACATTCTGTGAACGAAATTGAAATAAATAAACTGTATCCAAAAATCATGATCAGACATTTTCATACCTGATCGCGATAGACATGTTACAACATCAAAATGTCCAAATACAATTTGTACAATTTTTGCTGTTTCTGTCAAATAAACGCGAAAACTATTATCCCAAAAACCGCATGCTATTAAAAAACGACTATCGACTGTTGTAACAAAGCAATTTGCTCGAATTTTCAATTTTTGACTAAAATTATCACCCAAATGCCGTCGAACTGCTGAATTATTCCCATTCGTTTGCACTAGAATTGGCATAAAAGAAAATGAAAATATACAATTTTGTCAAATATTTGTGTAATAATGAGATCAATGAATGTAATGAAATTACAGAGAATTGGATCCATCGTAAGTGGTAGATTTGCACTTTGATTTTGATTTGATTCAGCATAGCTAGGACCTTGTACAGCACCTGTATAGTTACAATTCCAACGATTAACTGCGAATTGATGACCGGCGGTGACCGTGACAACACTTGGCAAATTTAATTGCGGATAAGTATTGGCCGATATGTGAATGATAGGTGAATTTAAATGAAATTTCATTGCTGTAATTAGAAAAAGGCAAAATTCTATCAAATTATTTCAGAAATATTCCTTAGAATATCCAACAAATAACAATGAATAAAATGAATTTGATTTGACAAGTTTTGTATACGACATTTTCACTTACACATGCAAACATCATCAGGCATTGCACTGAACATCATTGGTGATAAATGCATTGCAGAGCTTCGTGGTGGATGAGGTTCCATCAATAATTGACTTGGCGTTTGGCCAAAATTACGAATTTGATTTTCTATCGCCTCTTTCATAACATGATCTGTTATTGAATCTAAATCGACGCTGCCTTCATATGTGAGATAGTAGAAAACATTTGTTGCCCGAACCGCTTCTGGTCCTCGTTGTTTATATCCAAATATTAAATCTATCCATTGGTGTAATTGGCATGAAACAAATTCCGATTCCAATGCCATTCGATTGATGCGAACAAATTCCTCAGGTGACTTTGCCCACGGTGGAAGCTCAACATCATTTACAGTAAAACCGTCTTCTCGTGTTCCAAGTCGATATGATGATGAATTGTAAAACATTTCTGATAAGAAATACCTAAGGGGCAAACAACAAAAGTAAATATAAATAAAAATAAATATTGCAAATATTCTGCAAATATTGCAAATATTCTAAATATTGCAAATATTCTAAATATTGTGAAATATTATAAATTTTCTAAACAAATGACTATTATTAAAAATATTGTTTAAATTTGAGATTTGGTATAGTGGCTGAGATCGCGATTTTATTCCTCTGAAAAAAAAACATGCGAAAAATTAGCTTACTATAGAATAGTACTCCTCACCATAATAGTGAGGTGAGTCCGCACGTCACTTCCTAAACAGATTAGAAAATAATATAAACGTAAACAAATTATTGATATTCATATTCATATACTATTGTTGCAATATCAATATTATAAACAAAGAATCTTTATGTTTCTGATTCAAAATTCTATTTAGAGAAGAAAATAAAACTTACCGGTTAAGGAACGACCACGGCTTTCCTTCGATTGCGTTAATTTGGGCGATTCACTTGAACAGCTGGACCATGAAGTTGTCTCCATTGGACAGCGCTCAAATTGAAAACGGGATCAGTTGCTTGATGACGTAACATACATAATCCATTATATATCATGTTCCGTGCTGCATTGTAATCACGATCCATGACAATACCATTCTTATGGAATCGCATTTCGGCTTTTATGTACGTATTGTTCAGATGACTTGATCTCAGCTACCAAATCTCAATTTCAAGCAATACTTATTTTGCCATCAACAATATATTCACAAATGCTAACTTATTGATAAAAATGAATTGAATATTCACTAGATATTTTAAATATGTATGAAATGGTATGTATTTTTGAATCTAGCAAATATCTCATAAATATTCAAACATCGCGTGAATATTCTGCTTATTTACTAAATATATATATTCATAAAGGGTTCTCAGCCCTTAGTAATTACCATTCAGGAATGACTTCTTTACAATCGGCTAAAATAAAAATGAATGAAAATCAAGGATCATGTTTATACGAGAATAATCCAATTGAACAGATCATATTTACCTGTATCACGTTGACAATTTTTCCAAGCCAATGAAACGGATGAGAATAGTCGATCTGGATGATCAAATTTGCCCCCTTGTAAAGCGAGAAACATTGTAGTAAATGGTTCGATTCGAATTAGCCAATTTAAAACAAATGCAGCAGTTGAATAATGTGTTCCGTAATGGAATGGTGGAATTGTGTCATTTTCCCAACTTTCATAACGCTCCTCGAAATATTCCCTTCTGCTTGGATTCAATGCGCCAATTGGTTTTGACATATCTCGATAATTTGATGGTTGACTGAGATCTAGCTCTTTCGAATCATAATTTGTAATAACCCATGGGAACACGGGATATTGATTTAAATCGTTGTATGTCCGACCAGCAATTGTATTTAAGAACATCAAATATTCGAAATTGGATATCTCTCGTCTTTGCCATTTTTGTGTCATATTCGAGTTACGCATTAATTGTCTTGGGGACATCATTGATGCTCGCCGTGTTTGCGGTATTCCATATTTGATACCGACTCCAACACGTGGCAATGCTTTGATCACTTTTTTCACCGTATGTTGATCTGGGAAGGCAAATAAAATCGATGTACGTGATGCTAAGAATATTTCCAAAGCAATATTTTGTAACAAATATCGGCGGGAAAACACTGCGCGTACTTCTGAGAAATACCATTTCCCATGAAGATGATCACAGTACTTAATTACATCTGGATCAATTTTTTGGAATTCTTCACAGTCTTCATCGACTTCAAAATACATTTCAGTACTTGTAATTGAAACAGTACCGCGTGCTACTAAACCAGGTGCAATTAGTTTTGCTTTTGTACTAATGTTCACCGGTCCGGTGAGATCCAAATCGAGTTCACGATCTTCAATTAATAATTCGGCATCATCAAGTAAGTCACCAGTATGCACGGTTGTTCCATGTTGTGATCGCATATTTGCTAATTGAGAGTGGAATTCTTCACGTGCCTGTGATATAGCATCATCTGGGGCGCCGTTTTCAAGAGCTGCCTTAAGTGCGGCTTGTGGATGTGTCGACCCTCTTGGATTTTGAACCATTCGTTTTCGGCGACGAGCATCATCTTCCCAAGCATCAAGCTTCCAAAATATTTGCTTCGGTACTGTTCCACTAGTTTCGCCCCAAGCGCCATGCTTATTGCACATAATATTGCGAACTTTCTCCAATAATCTGCTAGCAATAACATTGTCACGTCGTCGAGCTGCTGTAATTAGATGATCACACATTCGTTCCTCTTCACGGCGCTCCAACAATGTTTGAGCACACTGTGATTCAAATTCGGCATGCTTAAGAACATCATCAGCACGCATGCGATTCAATATGAATTCAGCCTCATTTGCAACACGCACAATATGATCTTTCATTGCATGCGATAGTAATCGTCCTTCATTTATCAATTCAATAAATGCTAAACCAGCATGTTTTTGTAAGCTATTTTGCCACTCTTGTGAACATAGCAACATCACCAATTCGACCACGGATTGACTGTTCTTAAATGTGGTAAGTCCTTTTCCTTCTAGCAACAACTCTTGACCATGTGATCCAACCAATGTTTTGGATAGAAATGGAGCGAAATCAACCATAATTTCACGCAATAAGGGACACACCGGACCCAATGCTACTTCCAATTTTTGCGTTAAACTTGCTTCTCTTGACGGTGTTGACAATGGTAATTGCCCAACAAGTGGTGGTTTAATTTGCATATCTTCTGGGCGATGTGAACGACTAGCGTTCATCGTATAGTTATCAGGAACACGTACAACTGATATTTCCGAATCAGGTTTTTCCCCACGTTCTATTTCAATGAAAAATCAAGCAAATGAATCCGTATTTTAAAAGATAAATATTATAGATCCAGTTTATTCTATTCGATGTAACTTACGTAAATGATGAATATTTCCTTCGATAATACGATCGCTACCATCTTCATTCAAATTAACATCTGTCCAGCTCTCGTCATTTGAATTCGTTGGTTTGTTGTCATCATTCATAATTTCGCTAGATGTTTCATGTACGTCATTTTCCGTAGAGTTCATGTTTAGGGAAGCGCCATCAGAATCCACGCTCTGCATAGCAAAAAATTTAATATTAACTCATTTTAACATTTATAACTCAATATGAGTGTGGTAAAATTATGTGCATAATATTTTCATGCATATAGATGTGAACCTAATATTCCATGTTACTTGTGTTGCATGCTAAAACAAATCAAACATTTTATTGAATTTTGGCATATTAATATGAAGAAAAAAGTTTAAACTAAAGCATGCAATAACAATTTTTACTTTTAACCAAATGATTAGTATGTTTTGTTTATATAGATGAATTAGCATCAACAATTAAGATAATTAGAAAAAATGTCCAAATCTGTACTAGCTAAAAAGACATTTCATGCACATTTTTCAAATTTTATGTGAATTAGATTAATTTTTATACATTTTGAACTACATATTTGAGCTTAATTGCGCTTAAATTTTAATTAAATTATTTCATTTCATCTGATCAAAGTTGTACCAATGTGTAGCATTTAAATTAAAACCTATTTAGCTTCAGGGCTAAATGTTCAAATGGTGGATATTTAATGCAAATGTTTTCTGGAATGTGGGTGCCAATAAATTTATTTCAATCAAATTGTGTTCACACGATGGAAAAACGATATGGTGTGTGAAGCTGAGATATTTGTTTTATACACTGTAATTTTATTAGACAAGAACTATAGCACATTGGGGTTTTTATTATGAAAAAATCCTTATAAATCACAATGTTAAAGAATAGGATGTTAGTATAGTGGCATTACAATTGAATGTTTGAAAATCGCAGTGAAATATTTCACTGAACTTTATTGAGAAAAAGTATTAGCACAAAAAAGTGTGATAGTAAAAAAAAGATATTAATTATATTCGTTTGTAAAATGTCATTAAATTCAATTCAATTCGAACGATAGAGAATATAATTTCCAAAATGAAATACGTCATAGAAAAGGAAAATTTATTTTGTTCAAAGTCATTTGCAACATAACAATGTGATTCAAATGTTTAATTAATAAAAACGAAGAAAAAATAAGCTGATTTCATTCTTGCTGTTGCAAGTATTTATCTTGGCGGAAATAATTTTTGCGAAATTCGATTTTCATGTATTTTCTCATCAAGATATGCTATTGCTATCGTTCATGTGGAGATTGCAGTTAGGCTACTGCCATTATATAGTAGCAACTGCTTATATGTTTTCCCGTTTTGTGGCTTAGGATTATTTTTCATTTGTATATTTGAACCCAAGTGACAGGTTCTTAATCCATTGCGAATTACAGTGTATGCTTTACTTACCATTTTGACTGTATTCACTGGCAAAGGCGCGATTGGAAACGGTTTTGGTGGCGATAATGGTTGTATATTTGTTGATACGGGTGCAACAAGTGTTGGAGATGACACTTGTTCAGTTATTGTTGCTAGCTGCTTCAATTATGATTTATTATATTCAATTATTTATTATTTAAAAAAAAAATTTCATTAAAGTTTTCTTCCATTTAAATATAATAATAAATGGTATTATCAAAAAAACATTCGTATTTGGGAATTTTCATATAAAATATACACAATGGAATAACGGAGAAATGATTAGAAACCTTTTTTGAAAATACAAATACAATAAATAAATCATTTGCATAAAAGCTTTCATTTGAAATAACAATGTAATATACTCGACCGATGCATACATTCCGTGTAGGAGTTTATTTTATTTCAAACATGATGCCTTTTGTGGCACAACAAAAATATAACTAATAACAGTGCTTTCTGTGAGTAAAAAAAGCAATCATAATATGTTACATTAAATGAATATACTAGTAATGAAGTTTAATTGGATTTCGTAGATTTCTTGATGAAATGGAGTATTTGCGTAATAATTTAATCGCAGTGACTTGCTCCGAAATTGTTAGGATTGGCAATTGATTGTTGATCGATGCATTAATAATAATAATAATTTTAGTAATATTTCCATTTTAATAAATAATGAATTCAGCATGCAATTACCTTCACCTTAAAACGGGGAGATATTTAACGATAAACATAAAGTTGTAGAAATACTTTATAATAATTGAGCAAGGGACAATCTTCTACTCAACCATTATTCAAATAAGTCAATCTAGTACATAAAAGTTCAGAAAAATTCAAGGCAGTTCAATGAAATGTGAAATATTTTATCAACACACTGTTCTATCAAGTAAATCCATTAGCAGTACCAATGATGTGGCGATGAAATATAGTTTGCATTGATTTGAATTGCCTTGATTTTGTTTTTTCTTTTTTTTTTTTTTTTTTTTTGTACTAGATTGAATTATTTGAATTATGGTTAAGTAGTAGCCCCTTGTGATTGAGTTACTGAATACCGATTATAATAAATGCAGATATAATTACATTAGATAAAAATATTGTCAATATTAAAAATGTCCACAAACAGGTATCTCAAGCACATGCATATTATTATTTCATAACAACTTCTTTGACTTGAGAAGAGATAGTAAATTGGGATATTTTTATTTATATGTTTGTAATGTTTATTTGGATTTATAAAAAATTATGGTTAATTAACATGCATATAATCCCATTTCTATAATTATAAGGTTCCAAGTTATATAGAAGCGAAAAAAATTTATTCAAAATATATAACATTTAATACATACCTTGATCGACGGTGGCCCACTTGAATGTGAATCATCTGCCAATACTGATGAATTATTTTCGTCGACCACAATCACGTCATAGTCACCATCTTGCATATTTCTTGATCCTAACAAATGTAAATAATAAATGATAAATAATAATACTGGTAATTAACTAAATTCTTTCTAAATTTTTAGTAAATTAATCATCGCCACTTAATCCATTCCAATGCCAACAATTCAAATTCAAAAATGTTCACATTTATTTTGCCAACTGTCACATTCAACAAAATATATATCAAATATGATTAACTATTCATATCCCTTGAAAAGCACTTTGAAAATTTCCATAAGATTTTGCATTAATTTGTAATTTTTTAGTTTAAACAGTAAACCAATTGACTGAAACCATTCAAGGAAATGAATATTATTAAATATTCTATGCAATTATGTAAATGATACATATCTAGTAAAGTGTGCACTAATTTTGATAAATATATTTTTTCCAAATAAATTACATATGTGCGCCATTCTTGTGTTTAGTTTGGATATATTCTCAAAAAATGAATCGTTCGAACTATTTGCATAAAATTAAAACTGTTCAAATCCGGGAATATCAAATGTATTTTCTTCTTTTTTTCTGTTTTTCTTTTTTTGCAAGAAATAGTCAAAAAATAAAAAGAAATGTGCAGGTATAACAATTATATGAAGCACAATTTGGATAGAATTACAAATATAAAAATGTGTAAAGAAAAGAAATATTATGCAGAGCATGTTGTCTATTATTATATACTTGAATACAGATTTTCAAAATTAAAGCATAATAATAGCAGGATTAATAAGGAAGAGAAATAGAGAGAGAGAGAGAGAGAGAGAGAGAGAAAGAGAGTTTATTACAGGAAGCATCGAACAAAAGTCTTATTTGTCTGAAATGTATCGGCGACCTTTGTGAAATGTTCAATACACGCACAAATACCTGAATCAGTCCTAAATTGGTAATCGTTATTATTGAGTGCAAGATTTTTATGTGTTTCATTGTTATTATTGCGATTTCTAATGTGAGATGATGTCGTTCCATTCACATGTGAATGGTTTCGATGAATCTGCTGCTGATGATGATGATGACTATTATTCTGAAGATGCAACGGATAATGGTAGTGATTATGCAAATGATGGTTAGGTTGTGCTTTTGAGGAACTGAGAACAGTTTGTGACAGATTTATTGTAGACGTTGGTGTTGTTGTTGGAGTGGAGGGCGTTGAAATACGTGGCATATTATTACTGTGATTATGATGAATATTTGTCGCATTTTGATAATTTGGATGTGAACCCGGTAAAAATTGTGGATACACATGATGTGACCATTGTGGAAACAATGGTCTTGCTGATGTTTCTACTCATATTTTGTTAGTTTTGTGGATCATTTGTAAACGTTATTTTTGAATAAATTTACACCAAATCGAAATAGAATTAGTATTAATCATTAGTTTTAAGATTGGGTAGATACATTGAAATAGCAAATTGTTCGTTTGGTTATATTTATACAGTTTAGTTTGAACGAGCAATTTTGTTATTATTATTCCAATTCAAGCAGCGTGTAAAAAAAAGAAAAAGAGCTATGAATACATTGAGCGATACAGATAAATGACAAGAGGATCATTATGCTATGAAGCCAATTACAAAAAGTCTCGTACTTTTAATGACGACATAGAGCAAGAAAAAAGCCAAATAGACTTAAAATAGAATCAAGATCTTACCATGATTTTGGGGGACACGTTGCTTTACTGGTGATGCACGCACCGAAGGCTCAGCAGGTGGTTCCAGGATATCACGATATTTCGACACCATCAACACCGATATGAAGTAGACTATGGCCAGCGACAAAAATTGCGCTTGCTTCGTCTCGTCCTGGAACATTCGTTTCTTATAAAGAACATATACACAACACCAATATAAAATTTACACCGTGAATAATTTAACAAATTCCATTTTGATGGTTTTCTAAATTTCGTTTTTCAATTAGAAATTTCCAAAAGAATTAAATTCTTCTCCTTTTTTGGAATTGATCTTTGCAAATGAAATGAAGTGCTAGATCATGAGTGTGGAAATGGAATGGTGTGATGTTCGCGGTGTTTTTTGGGTTATTTTTTTATTCACTTACCACATCCCGATACACAACTGCACGTAATCGATTTACGTCCATATCTTGTAGTAGTTTCTCTATATCTTTTACTGGACTCAGTGGGCCGGTGATTGATTCAACAATATTCTATAAAAATGGAAAATTAAGCAATGTATACAAATCATTAAGCATTTTTTCTGCCTTTTCATTGCAGATATACCGAATAATCATTTATATGCTTTATATGACAATTGAACTAATCTAAAGCAGATTGTTATCATCAAAATTTTAATTTCGAATACGTGAAGATTTTCATTATGTTAGTTCTTTTTGTATTGTATATATTCTATGCATACAATAACTTATGAACTGCGAGGATTTTAAAGAAATGTACCAGTTGAGCTTATTGAATATCAACTCCAACCAACTCATAAATTGAGAAAATTTTATTCGTTCATTGAGTTTGAGTTTCTTTCAAAGGAAAAGCTATTCAGAATCCATTTTAATAAATAATTGATATGACTTCTGGACCGATGTGAGTAAAACAGAGCAAAAACAATGCTTCTATATGAACATTTTCACGTGAAAATATCTTCAAAATAATGAAATTATAATAATGAACTTTTTCAATTTGTCGACTCTGTAATTCTACAGGTAAGTAGTATATTTGATGTGAAATTACCTTTGGAGATGCTTGAGCACCTCGAATCAAAGCTTGTAAATGGGCTGCTCCTGGAACAAAAATTCTCTTTATTCTCAATCTAAGAAAATTATGAAAATTTAATTAAAAAAAGATCAAACAATATCATACCTGGAACATCACGTGGTAATCCACCGTTTGAATATCGCGTGCGTTCCTTACATTCAAGACAATTTCGTACAGCACATGTGCACACCAAACGCAAACATTGCCGCAAGATACCTAAATTTGGTTCGACAACATTTATATATTTTTGCCTTTAATTCCAAATATGAAATAATAATGAAATATAAATTACCACCGCTTGACATGTTTTTTTCGGCTTCCAATTCGCTGAAATTCAATGAACTAGCAAAAATTAAGACATCTGCCATATTAACTAAGCGCTGCAAAAAAGATACAGCTACTTCTAATGGCATGCCCTGAGTTGGTTCCAAAACATCTAATTCAGACTATAAACGAAAATTGAAAATTTATGAAATTATTTCAAATAAATTGAATAAATGCATTATAATTACATTGGGAGAAGTTGCACTGGCCAACAATGGTAATAGACCACCACAAGCAATGATCAAATTATCAGCTAATTGAGATATAAGATGAACAGTATTGACAACAAAGATAGCATTCTCGCTTGAGTTGACAAAATCCAAGACGGTTTTTGTTGAATGACTTCTCCAAACCTACAATTAAACAGATTTAAATAATATTATTACGACTATGAAAAGAATATTTTTTCAAGATTTAAGTGCGGATGGAAAATTCCATACTTGAATGTCAGTTTCCAGTGAGAATAAAACGTCGGACAAAAGACGTTGATGAATGTATGACCATTTGAACTCCGGGATTCGAAACGGTGGGCGAGATGGTCCTGGACTAAACATAGGACGCGATGGTCCTGAACTGGATGATTTGGATCGATTTTGCCTGTTGTCTAAAATATTAAAATTATTCGATAATTAACAAGAAGAATAACAGTGAATAAATAGAATAATGAAAACCAAATTACCGAAATGATTGTTTTCAACTGATTAACCGAAGATCCAATCACATTTTACCGTTTTTTTTTTTTTTTTTTTTTTTGATTCCAAGCGTAGTCCATGAAGAAAATTGAAAAAAAATTACAATAATTTATTGAATATGTGCGATAATAAATGTCAAATGGGAGCTAAAATGGTAAATTGATTGTAGTTTCACTCATTTCTACTTTAAAAAAATTTTTAAATTTTTTTTTTTCTTTTTGGTTTCATAATATGCTACTGTTTTTGTTGGAATTGTTAGCATTATTGTCCTCTGCGCTCAATAAATTGTCTGAGTACAGAGGGTCTGTGTTGCGGCGGTGGTCACGTTGCATAGATGATATGCCATACACACACAGCCCTGAAATGATAATCAGAAAGGAAAAATAAAACATTTTCAAACAATGATATAAGTAGCATGAAGAACACTTTCAATTTCACAATCGATTTCTATACATACCTTTGAACAGAATGCATTTCGAAGCAACGATGCCACGATTCCAAACAATTGTGTATGACTGTTGTTGTTGTTCAGTGGCACAATCATGGGCACAATATTCATCATTCAAAATATTCAGCGTTGGTCGCCAGTTTTTGGAGAAATATTTTATCTTCGATGCCAAACGCTTGATTGCTTCAAGCACTATTCACTTTAAACAGTAGCAAATGCGATGCGAATCCTGCTATTTGAGTCATTAGTAAATTACGATCATACCAAATATTCGTGACTCTATCAGCATATTCTGGTATAATTTGATGCTTCGCATTTCAGATTCATTTTCTTTAGTCAGTTTGTCGGTTTTTCCACTTGGCTCACTAGCACTTGTATCATTTTTTTTTCCTTTGAAAAAATGAAGAAAAAAAAAGTTATCTATGCATATGTAAATTAAATGAAAACAGAAAGCAAAACAATGGATAAAAATCATGAATATTAAGCGAAAATGTTGAACAAGAAAAAAATGAAGCACAATTAAAATGGTGGATACGTTCTCAACTTACTTCTTTGAAATCACAGCTACTTCTGATTTTGTCGTTATGATTCAGCAAGAAATCGATGCGATGTCAATATGCATATTTGTTTACAAATCATAAACAAACAATTTTTGAAGCAGGCGAACAACAATGCTAACAATACCAACACTATATCATATTCAACCAAGCAGTTAAATATTTTCACAAACTCAATTAACATACGAAATTTAATTATTGTTCTTATCATTAAAAATATTTTTAATAAACTGTGAAAATTGGATTTGGCACATCATTACAAATCACCTGATTTGAATTCTATTCCGACGGTAGAAATGGGTGAGAATGCGATCAATTTATCCATAAAAATGAGTAAAAGCGTTACATATCCTAACTCTGAATTGAACTAAAAATCGTTACCTGAATGTTCGTTGGGTTGCGATCGATTTGATTTGGTATTTCGTGTGTCGTTCAATTGTTTTTTGTTGTTTTCATCTCCATTATCTCTAATTGCTGATGTTACAGATGTAAATTTGGCACTGTCTTCGCTGCTTGGCTTCTCGCCCGCAATAAAATCTGTATTTCCTGCATTATTCGGCGTAACATCTTCGTCGCTATTGTTATTATTGTTATTGTTATCGTTGTCGGTTGCAGTATTCGCTTCATTCTGAACACATTTATCGACAATTTCCTTAACAATACCTTCGATTATTTCTTCATTTGTTTCTTCAGTGGTCATTGTGCTTACAGCATCGGTAATTGTGTCGACAATTATCGCATTATCATTGTTATCATTGGTGGTTACGTCGGAACTATTATTGTTGATGTTATCAATTATGGACTTTACATCGATATCACATACGTCGCTATAGTTTGTGGCTGTTTGATTTACGCAGTTATCGATGACATCATTCACAATAGTCGTGACAATGTCTTTTACTTCATCCAAATCTGTGTTAACAATCGTTTTTTTCGATATAATTTCATCGTTAACGTTGTCGCACAAAATCTCCTTGGTCTGTTCTATTGCTGCATTTGATAGCACTAATTCAGTCTTTTGATTTTGATTTTCATTTTCATTTTTATTTTGTATGTTGGACGTTTCTTCGTTTGGCGAATTTGTCGCTTTTTCAACATTTTGCTGTTCTCGTTTTGTTGTAGTATCCAGTTCAATATTTTGTGAATCCGTATCGTTTTCACTGTCACGTCTTATTTTTCGTTCAATATTAATATTTCGAACACCTTTCACCACTTCGCTAACAGCATGTTCGATTTCTTCATCCTTTATAACTGGTGATGACGTGGTTTCCGTTTCATTTAAATGTTGATGGTTTTCATCCAATGACCGCTTACAATCATCCAACAAATTTTCGCTTTTGGTCAATATCTCTTCGACAATTTCATCAACAATTTCCTTTGAATTCTCTTCATTCATATCAAAGCTATCGATTTCAAGAGTTTTACGAAGTGCATCTGATCCGGATGTACTACCATCATCGTTTGTTAGATTACCCGTCGCGTCATCATTGTATGCGTGGTCTGAATCACCATTACAAACAAACGATTGTCCAGTTAATTGTTCATTATACACTTGTGAAATACTCGAAATTGATTGCACTGGCTTGCTGGTGTCTGTGGAATCCAAAATTTGAGCCGATGATTCTTTAATTGTTTCTGTGCTATTCAATAGATTTGCTTCATCTTGACTCGTATTCTCCTCGCATATGCACTTGACATTTTCCAAACCAACCACATCATCATCTTCATCGGTTTGTTCACTCTTGCTGACTTTATAGGATTTTTCCGTTTGTGATTCATTTGGCCCAGTGTTAGTGATTGTATTATCATCCAATGTTTGGTTATTTTTTGTTGTATTCTCAGCAGATTGGTCATGATCCCGATCCCAACCGCTTATCGTTGATATTGGGTGAGCACGCCGAAGTGCTGGGTCTGTTATGTTATCGGTCCTATGCCTCTCATAATGTTCGTACATTTGAGCAAATTGTAATTTGAATTCTTCATACGAAACCTATTTGGGGAAAAAACATACATGTTTCATCTAATAATATTGTATCCACTAATTCACATATTGAGAATAATTTCATTATTCTGCATTTTTAACAATGTCGCATTTTTATGTGAAAATGGGAAAAATTTATGTTTCTTCAAAACCTTTAATATGGATCAACATTCATTGCTTACTTATATTAACAATAATGAAATTAAACAAACCTTTGAATGGACAATAGCCAATGTGTCAACCCAAACTCTCCAGCCACCATATTCGTGTTTGATTGCATGATGTAAAAGCATCCTTCATTTTACAAATATGAAAATATATTAAAATGGTTATGAATGTGTTGAGCCAAATATTTTGTGAAAAAAGGGCAAAACAGTCATTAGTGCAAGATTGACCGCTGTCAAAAAATGGCGGGTTTATCCAACAGTAGAAAAACTATACATGCTAAACATTTCATCTCATATAAAGCAACTGAAGAATTAATCCTTAATGGAATTGGCAACCAAGTTGTAATTTGGGTGTAAGTTTATTTTTTTGTTATCAATGAAAATTATGTGAAATATTAAAAAAAGAATTTTTACTAACCTGAACAACGAATACACCATATCACTTATTTTTTGCTCTTCACTATTTTTGGGATGAATATATGCCATGGCGATAAGCCATTCCTGCCACACAGACATTTGTAACACAGTACGTCGATTTTCGCGATTGTTATTGCACAGCAGCGTCATATCAGACAAGAATAGTTTCTTTACTTCAAGCAATTGCTCCGTTTGTTTTGATTGTCGAATTAATGTAGCAACTACTTTCAGAATCACTGAGAAGATATAGAGGAGTAAAATTAATTAAATTTCTTAAAAGAAATTGTAGCACGAGACATACATTCGTCTCGTATTACTGAAGGGCAAACTAAAAATTAATGAAACGTACTTGGATTTTCCAAACGGAAATGACTTTCTGGCTCTGGATGCCTTGCATATAAAACTTGTTGCGAAATGTGCTCCGTCATGATTTCATAAATGACATTGTATGTGGGCAATGACAGTGATTCCTCGTACAGTAGTAACCGTTCTGCTAGTAGTGTGTACAAATTATGCGGTGACATTACATCATATTTTCTCCTATTGCCATTCCATATTGCAGAACATTCGTATTTAAGAAAAAGAGATTCATAGTGGAAGGAAAGAAAATTAATTTGATAAATTCGGAAATGAATGATAGCTATCCCACTCGCTCATATATAATTAATCTTATAATTGTCGTTTAAGCAAAAAAGAAAAATCATTTTGTCAAATCGAGGAAACCAAATTACTTACTTGTGTGTACTACGTGACAAGAAAAATCCCAATAACTTCAACGCTTGCAATCGGATTAATTGACTTTCAGCTCCTAATAATTTGAATATAGTACGAACACCTTGCTTAACATCAAAAGCCGGTACCTAGGGGGAAACAAAAAAAGTAAATAAACATAAATATTGCAAATATTTCTAAATATACTGAATATCTTAAACATTTTAACAGACATATATTTGAATATATTGGCATAATACATAAAAATATACATATTGGCATAAATATATATACTAAATATTGTTGAAATTTAAGATTTGGTATAATCCTATAGCCACGTCGCTGTGAATCAAGAGGTGTCAATGTACGAACAATATGTGTGTTTGTCCGTTTGCTACCTCTTTGGTAATACCAAATCTCAATTTTAAGCAATACTTATTTTGCTATCAACAATATACTCATAACTACTAATTATTGATAAAAATAAATTGAATATTCACTAGATATTTCGAATATTTATGATATGGTGTGTATTATTGAATCTAGCAAATATTTCAAAAATATTTAAATATCGTGTAAATATTCTTATTATCTACTAAATATACATATTTATAAGGGGTTCTCTGCCCCTAGGCCAGTACCATCGAGCTGGGATGCTCCGACATCAATGATATTAGCATTTGTAATACATCATGTAAGTTTTCATCTTCATGCATTGTAGTTAAATAATTTAAAATGCTTTGCAATTCGTCTTCTTTTACTCCATTTCCAATCATAATGAGCTGTTTTAAAAATAACAAAATATATGTTCTGATGGTGAGAATATCTTTTTGTGCTGGACGTGGCCCATCTATTTGGAGTAAAGTCAAAATAAAAAAATATCAATTATTTCGTCAACACAAAGAATGAAATTGGTAGCCAAACATACAAAGAATAAATATAATATTTTACCTAATCCCTTTGGAATTATTCCACTTTTCGCCCGCGGATTCACAACCCAATAATAGAATTTTAGCGTGTGAACGGTTTGAAGAACAGTGCTAACACGACGTACATTGCTGTAGATTTGTGTATCGCTCAAAAATTCGGTCGCTAAATACGAATAGAGACGTGCTTGTACATTTGCTGGCGTATAGATCCAAAGCGATGGATTAAAGAGAACATGATCCAGTAACTGCCACGTTAAAAATGAAAAACAGAAAAGCTACTCTTAGACGTGTATATACTGTTCTGCTACAAGCCATCGTTTAAAAGGCATGCAGCAAGAACAACAACCAAGCAAAACGATAAACATTGGATTTTTTCCGTCATTCTCAAAAATCCCAATCCAAGCCAACTCATGAAAAAGAAATAACATCACGAAAAAGTTTCTTCGTATGAAAACAAACTCAAGAATCAGGAAAAATGGAAAAATAACGGAAGTTTAAGATTGGTTAAAAAAAACTGATTAAATTGAAATCAGGTGAAAAGTGTTGAGAGTTTAAATTAAATCATAGAATTCAACGGATGAATAAAACAGAAGTAACAAAGAAATTAGGAATAATTGTTCAAATGTTGCGATTTACGTCATTCCAAATAACAAAAATATACCAAAAAAATTTAATTATAAATTATGAGTTTTTCCTGATTTTTCAATGAACCGAAAAACAAAAATCTAATGAATGAAATCAAATTTCTGCTATAGCATATAATCCAAATATGATCTGAATGCAAAATGAAAATAAAAATGGCCAATATACTCTCAAACATGTTGTCGACTTTTGGAGTCGCAACAGCAAAAGTTCAGTTAGAACATTCATAATAATCAAATTTGAATTTTTCATCTAAGATGAAATCGTTATTGATTTCATAAAAAAGAACATAACAATCATGCCAATCAAACAACCAAAGCTGAATTTGAAAAAAACATTTCCATATATTGAGAAAAACAAATCATCAATTGTATGATGCACAAATGGGTTTTGTTTGTATCGAGTTGTATGATTAATAAAACCATTTGGTTCGAAACTACAGACACAGAATGCATCATACAATCAATGTGCAAAACTTTTTATTTGTTTTCATGTTTTTCACAACAAAATATAAAAGAAAATACAAATCAAAACCAACTTTTTTTAAAAAAAATTTTTTTTATAATATTTAAACTAGATGGAAGAAAATAAACGAAAAATGTTTCGTGCACAAAACGTTCGAAATGGAACAAATAACATTGAAATATATGTATGATGAATAGATATAGCAATAGAGATAGAAAAAGATATATGTATAGATGAAAACAACCGTAAACTCAACACCAAACAGAAACAAACAGAAATATTAACACGTTGAAACGAACGTAACATATGGAGCATCTAAAAATGTAGTTCTATCTAAACTTCATTCGGTTTTCTTTTTTGCATATACAAATCGTTTGTATTGAAAACTTTTTCATGGGTTGCAAATGGGCATTGACGAAATTGAATTTTGTTTTAAATTTTCATAAATAATTCTGAAGAACTTTTCAATAGAATTGAAGCGTATGAGACGTGAAAATGAATTGGGATGTGAATACATATACATACTGAGGATTAACTGAGAAATATTATTCTTATTAAATGAATTGGTAAATTCGACTGATCTCAGCGGCTATTTAATATTGTGACATCTTGAATACATTGAACAAAAATCCCTTTGACACATACATAAAGCAAGAGTGTAAAATGTTTGTAAACAAAGTTTTTAAATATATTCTTGGTCGGCAAAAATTTTTCAATTTGAAATTCAGTCAATCTAAGGAAAAGCATACGAAACAAAATTCAAATATGTGATCAACTGAGTGACGAGATTAACTCCATAAAAAGTAAATGGCGAAGAAAATGCGTCACCAACATTTGAATATTGTCCGCGTAAAACTTTTCCTGATTGGCTTTTTTTCGGTTCCACTACTTCTTTTGTGTATATGGTAAACATTCTTTAAAATGGAAAATGCGTGAAAAACGTTCAAAGTGTGGATACTTATGTAGGCTGATGAAAAAAAAATACCACATGTATTCAACGCGATTGTCGGAAGTGAAAGATTTTTACTGTTCATGTGTAAATGGGGATTGAAACAAAGTTCAATCCCTTGCTAGCTGGATAAATCTATAGCACACAGTTTATGTTAGCTGTAGATTGTGAACATAAAAATTCCATGGTGTATTTGTTTTTGTTTATTGACGCATTTCGAATTAAAAGCTACCATTCAACCATTTTACTTATCTGAACAATGCTTTTATCGAATCGAAAAGCGGAATAAAACGATTACTGAAATGTTTCTGTGCGATACCATAACAAAACACAATTCAAACAGTTGTATGGTTTATGTGTTCAATCTTACGTCACAATGATTTTGGTAATTTGCGAAAAATCTTGAACGTCGATGTCAATGTTTCCATTTCAGTGCTTCCCCATTTTTGTTCAATTAAAATTCTTGTTAGTATGTTACCGTTGACTTACTTGCTTTAATAATAAATCGCTATTGGCCGAAAGACAGGTAACCAAATATTTCGTTAAACTTAAGAACGAACTAAGAACTTCGAGTGTGAGATGTTCACGTGACGATCTCTGCAACATGAATGATATCACTAGAAATCCGCGATTCTGAAGAAAAAATATAATAAATCAAACGCATTTCATTTCATTTTATCATATTGTTAATTTTATTTACCTGGATCATGTGTTGCTGCACAGTTTGAGAACTTTCAACTAGTTCGCATATAAATCCTAATAATTTCGAACTAAATCGTCGAATTTTATGACAAAATTAAGTAATCGATGAAACAGCCGAAAAATACACGCAAAGTATTCAGCATGGAAGGCACAGAAATAAAAACAAAAAAGAAAATAAACATATGAGTGAATCTATTGAAACGAAAATCTTGTTGCAAATTATACACTTGTGTACGTAAATCAATTTACCATAATGCTGGATCTCGTTTTATATCACTACAACCATCATATAGCATATCCAATTGTGAAAATAATGGAAAAAGGACTTGTATCCCACCGATAGAATTTAAAGTACTATGAATTGAATGTGTTACAATAGCCTTAACATCCTATAAAAGAAAAATAAAAGTAAAGGAAGAAAAAAAAACAAGATGAAATAGCTTTTCTCTCATATGGGCCCATGATGATGAGGGTAGAGCATTGTTCCGCCAACGTAAAAAGTCAAAAAGACACAGGCTTCATTTCATGGGCTATTGCATTCATATTAGAAGTGGACTATTTTTCATATTGGTGACTGCCGTTTTTTCTTTCTTCTATTACTATGAATTAAAAATGTCAAAACGCCGTGAATATTGGTCTTTCATCAACAATTTCTATTGCGTACTTTCTATGTGCTGATTTTTACTAGAACTATCTCGTATTTGATAACTGACACTTTTTTCGACAAGTAACAATGAAAGATTAAGACCAATTTAGAACTTATGCAAAAAATATTTATAATTTTATATTCTTCTGCTCTTGCTTCGACTGCTCATACCTATGCATTTCAATAACTGTTTTCGAATGATCGTAAAAGAATGAAATACAAAATAAAAATATACTTTCAATTGAATATAAAATAAAATGTTTAGATCACTGTTTCAGATGTACGTGCTCAATTCAATTCAATTTCATTTGCGACCCACTCGAAAAGATTTTCTTCCGAATTTTACTTATTTTGGAGATATTGATTAAATGTTTATCCAATAGAAAACATCAACATCATAACAATAACTCAATTTTTTCTTAAAATACTTAGCTGAATAATCAAGATGACATCATTTGACAAAACCATCCAATTTTGGCCGGTTTTGACAAATTCGAAAGCAATCATTCACGAAGATATTCAAATTGATTACAATGATTCATATAATCTTCCACAAATATTATTGTTATTATTATTATGATTATGATTATATATAAGATATTATTTTGAACGCACATCTGTGTGAGATTACATGTGTCTATCATGGGATGTCATTTTTGGGATAAGAATTTCTAGGCAGATATTTTTATAAATGAAAATACAATATCACGTAACATTATCCATCCGAAGTTTTGCCATTTTTTATAGCTATAGAATTTTATTTAGCATCAGATCTGATTATAGAAACACGATGGAATAAAATTGGAATCTTGTTCCATGTCATTTTCTTCTGTATGATGATAATAAATTATCATAATTAATTAAACATAATTCAGCATCAAACACTTTGTCATTATGAACAGCGACCAAAGGTTGCCACGTTCATATTATATAAATACAAGTGTGAACGCAAACATTTTACAGTTAAATGTTCACATTTTTTATCCGTAGTCTGTCATATTATGAAAATGTGCAATATTTTTTCACTTGTATATACATTAAAGTATTCAGTACAGTTTAAATATTCTTTATTGCATAAAAAATGGATTGAGAAATGTGAAAGCAAGAAAGACAAACATCCCGAAACAAACATGAATTGATCAGTAGGCTCTAGCTCGTTAAATATGTAATCAATCAAAATGTCTTACCTGTAACATCAAAGCGTGTGGAGTATGTACGAAATACGAAACATTTCCTTTTGGTGCCGACTGTAAACATAGCTGGCCATCCGTTGCGACTGGATTGTACATAAATACAATTGCGTTGGATAGCTTCCCATCATAAAGAACCTGCATATTTTTGAACCATCAGCAAAGAAGGCATACAAAAAAGACAAGAGCAAAGTAAAGCAAAAAATATAATGAAATCATTTGATAAAACACTTCAGCATATAAAATGGTGATGGGTGATATTTCATTTTTCAGCCTCAACTACTGCAAATCAATTTATTTCATCAATTTCGACTCTGCCATTTTATCATCCGGTTTTACAATTTACGAAATATTAAAATTATTACGTAAAATAACAAAGCAAACAGCAAATAACAGTGTTTTTCATCATAAAAAATTACACGAATTGATAATATTTTCAAATTCGTTCAAATCGACGAATATATTCACAGTCATGTACGTAATGCTAAACCGCATGCTCAACAATAAAAATATGTAAACTGAAAATAGTGTTCAGAGTTCACTGCAATTTACAGAAACTATATTCGATGAAAATTCAAACTTTTTTCAATTTATGAAAACAACAATAACAAATTTCATCATTATCCTAGAGATGACTCATTTAAATTTATTTTTTTTTCAAAACATGCAATTTATAAAACGAGAATAGTCATTCTAAAATTATTCAAATATTATTGAATCAAATTTATTTCTGGGCTTAAATGCTATTATTTTTCAAACTTAATTCATTTCATTCCATTCAAAGGTTTCTAAAAACGTCTGCAACCGAATATATAAGTTTTATTCAATACATTAAAGAAAAATCGTTTCAAAGATTAACATTTTTTCTAGTCATTGCTTCTAAAAATTAATAATTTTGAAATAGAATAGGAAAAAACATATTGTCATAGATATCGAAATACATAGATACAGAAATCACCGGGTTTGTATAACTAAAAATGAAAATTTTAAATGTATTGAGAGGTTTATCCATCTGCAGTATACCCACATGAAAAATTAGAAATACACATTAGATGTATTTACGATATTAAAAACAACCTAATGTAAACAACATTCAATCAGTTTAAAGCTCAACATCTGCATTGAATGCAAAAAATAAAGTAAAAAAGCAAAATTGGAATCAATAAAATAGATTGTTTGCATAATGACGCATTGAAATCTAATTTAGAATACGTGAATAAAGTTTGATAAAAAAATGAAAATAAAATTAAATAACTGAAAAAGTAAAGAAAAATATAAAAAAAAAAACTAAACAAAACAAAAGAAAAACATGCTTACGGATGCAAAATTATGTTCATCAATAGCAAAATCATTGGCTAGGTTACTGGGGGTAGATGTTACACTATTATCTGTTGTTGGTATGGCCGCTATATTTGGCAAAAATGCATTAAGCGCGGCAATTGATGATAAATCAGTGCTATTATCGATCACCTCGCCAGCAATAGACGTCGAACATGATGCAGTTGGAGTTAATGGATCAGCATTAAAATCTGTTGCAACACTCACCCTTTTATGATTGTCCGGTAAATTAAGATAGCACTCGTTGTCGAATCGAAATTGAGACTAGCATATTTGTGTATGTCATTTTGCAGTGTTTTTGTTTTTTTTTTTATTGTATGATTAACATCGTCATTATGTGTTGGTTTTATTTGTGCGTTGTGCGTGAGAAAATGAATTTGTTGTCAATTTGTCAGTTGACGGTTGTTCATTGCATTATTTTGTACACGATATATTCATCAGGGTGGTTCATATTTTTTTTTTTTTTTTTTTCATATATTTTGATTTTTTTTTTTTCGGTCGGTTGAAAATATGATTATTTTTTTGAATTTCATATATTTGTTTATATGTTCAGATGGTGCAGCGCAAATAATGTGATGTTCGTGTGTGCGTTTGTGAATCAAAGAAAGAAAAAAAAAAAAATTTTTTTGTTTTTGAAAATTATAAATTATAAGTTTATATTATATTAAATTCAATTTATTGCTTCAAAATATGATTTTTTTTAAAACATTGCATACTAAATAAAGAATTATGAAAAATCTTCAAAATTTGCGTAGTGAATTGTAAAATATTCTACAAATCTATTTCAATCGATTATTAAATTATATATAAATTACCTTGTAGCCAGGTCCTAATCGATGCATAGCGCATATTTGTTGTGTTGTTAACGCTTCACTAAATAAATAAATTGCTGCCATTTGACCGCAAAATACACGTTCCTCATCCAGTTCGGGTGTTGCACCGATATAACATTTATCAAATGGCTGTAAATTATTAACACCAATATTATTGGTACGAACATGCAGTCAATTAGTCAAATCATCAAATTATATTGCAAACAAGCAAAAAAAGAGAATAATTTCAAGTTGTAACATGTTTTTCCATTTTTGCCTTAGCATTTTGTTTTCTTTTGTTCTCGTTGAATTTGTCAATAATTCATTCGAATAAAAAACAAATATTTTTTATTATTCTCTTTTATAAAAGTCTTCTTTCGATTCTTCAAAGAGAAATGTTTGAAAACAGAAAACTGTTCTTTTTACTGACTATGGTCCTTTCTGTATTCTGAAAGTCATGAATTTTATGACATGAAAGCCATAGAAACTCAAACGATAAGTATTCAAAATATACGATACTGTTTCAACTCAATGAACTATTAATTATATTGGAAAGGAAACAACTTGACTTCTTAAAATAAGATAATTGAATATAAATGCAAAAAAAAAAATATTTCTTTTCGACGGTTGACTGAGTTTTCATTCATTATAAATATATATATATATATATATTTTGTCAAACCATCCATGTGAATACGTTCTTCTGCAAACATGGCAGTTAAACCATTTATCATGTGAAACATGTAGCAAAATAATGAAAATATTAGAAAACCACATAGATGGATGTAAAAAGCACGGTTCCCTTCTATTTTTAAGCACAAAACTTACATTGGTAATTACGCACTCAATTATTTGACGTAAAATGTTAAATGAATCATTTTATTGCACAATCATACTTACATCATTAGCTGAAACGAACCACGCCATTTCCGTACTTGATGCTAATTGACCATTAACGAGGCACTTTATTTCACTCTTAGTCCATCGATTGTATATATAAACAATGGCTATCATATACCACTGTTAGAGAGTGAATAGAATGAGAAGAGCGAAAAGGATAAAAAAATGACAAACACTATTAATGACACTGACATATGTTTTGGATAACAGTAACAAATGAATGAGAAAAGTGATTCCATAATTTCGAAAATGCATTTTGAACACGATCTAATGACCAATCTCATATATTGAGATTAATCGCAACAATTTTTTGTGCAATAGATTTTCATTTCCACTTAAGCCAAATGAATAACATTTCAAATCAACTGTCAAATTGATTGTCAAAAATGCGACATATTTTAAAATTGGTATTTTTTCCAATTCAAAATGTGTGAGACAAGGTGACAATATTTTGGTGTGAGAATACCAGTTGTTACATCAGCTTTATGAATGTAGAGATGAAACCTATTTGTGATCGCAGTGAGTAAGAAAGCGCACATCAAATGCATTCTAGATATTAGGGCATCGATTCAAAAATGTACATACCTTTCTGGGCTGAAATTCGTATTTAACGCAATGTTGAAAACCTTTGCCTTTGACTTTCATTGAGGTCAATACTAAACAATTTCCAACAAAATGGGCAGTATAGCCAACGCCTTTGGATGTTTTGAAACTTTTCGTTTTCAATCAGAATAAAACAGAATAGAGTCGCAGCCAATGAGAAATGAAAAAAATGAAGATTAAAAAAAATGTAACAACGCACTTCCACATATAAATTAAGTTAGAGCTAGAGAACAAAAATGCTAGAGGTGTTGGGAAAAAGAGAATTACATAGTTTTTGCTTTTTGTGTTTGGATGTGCAATGCATATTCGCTCATATTGTTGCTATAAATGGATACAGCGTTTCATTTCCCATCGTTACATCGTTTATTTATCATCCATAGATATGAGGGCCACTTTGTTGAAGTTTTAAATTCAAGTGAAGAATGTAGTTGAAATACAAAACCGAAGTCAGCCGAAATCCCCTAGTTAAATTTTTCTACACGAAAGCATTGATGGTCAGAGAAAATTTATTTCGTGAGATGTAAAAGTTGTTTGTTTTCATGATCGCGCAAGAGTTTTTAATTAAAAAATCGCTGCCATGGTTTTCGACATAACAAGGAAGTGTTATTTTCTACGGAAAACAACTTTTATGCAAATGGAAATTGGTTTTTGACAAACTTTGACTCGTTTGACCTATAATAATCAGAGTCACTAGTTACAAATGGCATTTGCAAGTCATGAAATTGAATTTTTTACTCGTGATAGACTTCGCATTTCACTTTTGTGCGTGGTAAAGCGCGACAGTTTATGATAAAAAGTTCATAATCAAGTGAGTTGATTGGATATTTTCTCTGCAGAACGTTTGGATTTTTTTTTCATTATGGTATTGCGTTTACCAAAAGCTCTAGTGAACACGAGCAGCGATTTATAGTTTTCAATCTTACGCTAAAAGTATACGCAATCAACAACCCAAAACCAAAAAAAACAATTTTGCTATGCAATTGGACTGTGAACTGTTATTCTGTTATTTTCTTTTTCATCCAATTGATTCTAATTTCTCACCAATACAAATACGGCTTTTCTCGTTCTATGTTGACTGAATTGATGGGATCCAATCTGAACCACGTTGTGAATGTAAAACCATTTTCATACGGCCATTTCGCTAGCGGTGGCAATACAATACCCTAGAAAAGAAAAAGCAAATGCAAATAAAACCAGAAGAATATCAACATACTTTGCTGGTTTGTTTTTTAATTCCCAATTCTCATTGCTGATTCGAGTGGTGATTGGGTACCAATAGCATTCTTTCACTATTGAATAAATGGTAGAACATTCATTTCGAGTAAATAAATTTTTGTATCAGTTTTCACAGTTTCAACATTCGATTGAGTACGTTCCATAAAATTTTCAAATTACATTTGAAAGGGCCGTTTTCTGATTTCGTTTGAAAATACATGCATGTATATACAATCTTATCTTATTGCTATACGGTAAATCAGAAATGATTATTTCTGAATTAAGTATAATTGGAAATGAAATTGGCTTTCATAATCGGGTGCATTTATATATTGTTAAATTTAACTTTTGCCATTTTGAATTCAAATTAGAATGAATTTCATATGTAATTAAATTTTTTATCTTGCTGCTTGTTTCGATTGAATTCAATAATTTGATAATTTCAGTTGTTCGATTCAACAATATAAACAATAAATAAAGCATGCTTTATTTTCTGCAGAAGATTGAGTTTATCCATCTGGGGTGGAGTTAAAAAGGGCATATAATTTCAAAAGCTGTAAGATAATACATGCATAGATGTATTTTCATTGTTATGCATGAAATACGATACTTAACTACAACAATGTGCACCTGAATGATGAATGCTGAAAATATAAATAGTTTCCAGAGAAAGAAAATACTCGAAAGAAAAAAAACGTTTATATTTGTTTGTAATGATTTCAATCGATAAAAAAAAAGAACAGTCTATCGATAAATTGGTGTATTGGTATAAGTTTCAACGCCATATTTCAAATTTTACTAACAATAAAAACAGGGAAAAAATAGGAACAAAACTCACGCAAATGGACTGTGTCCAAATTTTGCGAGCGAAATATTTATTACGGAAAATTTATTTATTGTGGAAATCACCAAACTGAAATTCCTATAATAATGAGGTCGAATTGGGAACAAATCGAATAGATTTTAATTTGAAAAATCGTTTTCATTATTATATACTCACCGATCCCTTGCGTCCTGGAAAACTAAAAAATACATCGGGTCCATTTCGATGTGGCATCTGACGTAGAACGTTCAATAATTTGGCAGAATGCCGTGGCTAAAATCAATAAATGATTTACAATACGGTCAATTAGAATTTCATGAATGTGCTAAATATTATCATCAACTCATGATGAATAAATCGGAAAACTTACCCATTTACCGTTGGCAGCTTTCATTGCTCCGAATAATAATTTAAGCTCTTTGACTGTTATACTATAACTCGCCAACACTCCCAACATTTCAATCAGTAAATCTGTAAATAAATTCACATTCATTTCTCATTATTCACAATTTCATAAATTGATTCAAGTGTAAAAAGTTTGTTAATTGATATAAGCAAATTGGCCCTATATCGGCCATAAATGAATTATATATTAATCGCGATTGATGATGCTCACAATCCTCTGCAAGCCGATCGCACAATATTTACGTAGACCAATTCAATTATATAATTACAGTTTTTTTTAACACATACGAACACATAATATTGAACTTTTGATATTGATGATATAATGATTATTCATTTGTTAAATATCACGTTTCCAGGCTGCTTTCCACTTACTTCCAAAATATAAATATTTTGGTGCAAATACACCACGTCGATCTAAATGATAACCACCAAAAAAATATTCAGTTACTTGCTATGGCTTTTGAATTTCAAGTTAATGAAACAACATCTATAATCAAATGGAAGACTAGAGACAATGTAGTGAGCGATAAAAGAATGACAAACATGAAAACAAATATAAAACAAAATCCAATATTAGTACCATGGATAAAAAAGATGCGATTTTATCTTGAATAGTCATCATTTGAATAAGATATTTTGCCATTTGGAATATTGATTTTGCAATTTATTCTTATTGTGGTGTTTCAATGAACAAATTTTACGGGATTAGTATCGTACTCGACCTATAGAACCAACTATTCTGCAAATATATCAGATGATCTGCTTTTCATCATATGCAAATACTCGTTTGTTGTACTCGCAGATGGAAAAGTATAAATGCAAATGAGATATTAGAAATCATATTGTAATATATTATTGATGCTTCCGGCAAAAATAATAGTTCTTCTTTATCTATTTTACACTTCCGTTCGGCATTTTTTTTTTCTTTGCTATCATTATGATTCACATTTGGAACCAATTTTTTTTAATCCCATGTTCTTACATTTTCTGCTATTCCGCATGTATAAATACAATCTCATATGCCATCAATGTTACTTCTTTGGATTTTTCTATGTTGATATGTTGTATTTTCGCCGAAAATATATGTATGTGTATACTACCCACCATGGTAGCTTTCGTCACATATTTATTCCATTAGTCGTTTCAGCATGAATGAAAAATGTAAGCACAAACGTGCTCTGGCACACAACAGAGCAAACATAACAACGGGGAAAACTTTTGTTAACACGTGTGACAAAAGAGAAGACGGCAAACGAACAGGCTAAAGTAAGAGGAATCGAAATGAAATGCCGAGATGTTGTCATATAAAATTTTCTAGATTTATGGTTGCTTTTTTCTCTTTCCCATTTTATATTATATAAATATTGTACGCATGTAGTCATGAATGCATGCAGATTGATTGTAAACAGCAGCATAAGAAATATGCTTCAGATATTAGAAATGTTACACAGATACATGTTTGTGTATGTTGATTTTCCCAAAAATTGGAAATAGATTATAGAACGAATTTATAGAGGCAGGAGAATGTGTAGCGAGTATGGATCGAGATAGAATGGCGATGGTAGTAGAGATATTTTGCTCATGTTCAACTTCAATTTGAACAATTTTGATATGAAAAAAATAAAAGTCTTATTCGTTAAGAATTCAATATTTTTGTCGCAATCTGTTCACCGTTTCATTCTTCATCCTACGTAACGTGCAAGAGACGCTGTTGATGCAATTCAAGATATTATTGTCGCCTATTTGATTATAAGGATATAGTTACGAAATGGAACATCACTTAGTCAATATAAAACATATCAGTGAACTTTGAAATGTCAAAAAAATTGTTGAGACCATTATGGTATTTTCGATGCAAAAACATTTCGTGCGAAAAGCATAAAAATGCTGAGGAACTTTACACGCATTTCACAAATAATATGCATATTATATGCCGTATGCAGGTGTTGTTCCGATAATTTATCTATCGGCATATTTCGATGGAAATTGCATATATTATAATAAATTGAAAACAATATCAGCTGCTCCCACTTTGGAAAAATAAAAAATCTTCACGTTTTTCATGATTATTTTTTTATAATGGCATCCATTGTATATATGCATAAATCAAAAAAACATGTACCTCAATAGTGATTTTATGCAATGAAGTGTATGATTCTATTCGAATGAGTTAAATCTATCCATTATGTATCGATGTGATACCACCGTGCAAACTCACCGGAGACTTGATTGAACATGTTGGGCCTATAATTAAAATACCAAGTACACAGAAACACATGCATTAGTGCATGAATTGCAAAATTATCGCTTATCCCATATGGAACAAATCAATTTTACACATTACTGCTTTCTTAAACAATGGTGTAAAATTGTTATTCATACAATGTTTCTCTCAAAAGAACAAATGAATATCAAATTTTCTTCATGTTGATGAAGTATTAGGATGGAATATTTTCTTACAGTGGAAAAACTATAAAATATTTTACAACCATACACTTTCTATTTGATTTTATTATACATGTTATACATATTATCTAGCATATTATACTCATGTTCGTCATTTCTCTTCATTTTTTATTAACATAATTCATACAATAATTTTAATGATTTTTTTCATTTCCGATTTATATGTTTTCATTTTTATGAAATCAGCTTAATTTTTGGGAAATAAATATCCAATAAGTGAATATCAAACCCCAAAAAAATGTTCAAATAACTTGAATTTAATACTGATATATTTCGATAATATCTAAAATATTAATCATTTTGATTTTAATTTTCCTATGAGTTTATAATTAACCATTGAAAACGATACTTTGCCCTTGGTACAACATGTTGTAATGATTTAAAATTAAGTGTAGCTTGAATATGAGGTTTATTTTACCCTTTTTCTCTAAAAAAGTTTCAAATTTGTACATTAGAGAAATATGTAAAATTACAAAAAATCCAAAATTGAAACCAAATGTATATCAGATGAATAGATATATTGAGTCAATGTATTCACCGTAATGAAATAACATTTTTTTCGAGTTCCGATCTCAAAATATACTGAAAAACAATAAAACTCAGAAGATCCATTGTAAGGAAAAAGACTCAAAAAACATAATGTTGAAAATTTTAACCCTGTGACGTTTTCACTGTGAATATTTTATTCTAAAATCACCGGCGATGAAAAATGACGTATGGTACTGATAACTAATTATTTTTCTCAAATCTTCTCCTTTTCATATCTTTTGATAATAAAACAAGTTATTTCGATATTTTCATTAAAATACAATGAAAAATGTCATTCGTTATCGCGAGAATAAATTCCATTTTGAATTATTGTGAACACGATACACTTGTTCACACACAGAATATACACGCTTCGCCAGTTACAGAAATAAGAATCATTTCTTTTTTTCAATTCTATACGGGTAAAATGATCGCAATGAGTGAAATGCGTCATTTTCATAGTATGTTTAGCGAGTGTACTTGTCAGGGAATCATTTGCAAAATTACATTTGAAACCGTGTGTACAGTATGTATGGACATGTGACGTTGAAAATAAACAACAAAAAGTATTTGATGAAAATGCGAAAACAGGAAAAGGAGACGTGAACGTCTGCGTAATGAGTTCACAAAAACACATATGCACAGTACACACATAAAATGTGTATTTCTATGAAGCATAAAGAGAGCACACGTGAATAAATGAAGATAAATGTGTTTGGTGCATTTAGACGCAGTGGTGAAAACTGGGTCTATTAGTGTTTGTTGTTAAAGAGAGGAACAGAAGTCATTCGAACTTTTTCACCAAGCGCATTTCATGGTAAGCACGAACCCATGCCACGTGAGAGCTATGCGATTGCAAAAATTATTGCCCGTTCCTCTGATTCATTTGCAAATTATTTGCGAAAAATGTGAATACATAGATATATGTTAAAGAATGATGCTGGGAATAATAGCGATAGCTGAACGAAAATAAAATTTCGAATGATAGAGGATGCAAGAGTTGTTTGATATTCAAGCATCAAGTCCTCGTTGTTTTGCTTTGTTTTGTTTTTCATTTCTCTGACAATTTTACAATTTCGCAAAAAGGTAATTCATGTTGTATATTTCATATTTCATATTTCATGAAAATGCTCATTGTTAATTCAAAGCAATGTGCTTTTCATGAACATAATGAGTAAGTGAATTTTTGAATAGGTTTTTTCCTGCTTTACATTATTTCATGTTAAAATAGCTTCGTAAAATAGATTTATTACATGTATGATGCACAAAGACACATTGAAACATTGGAACACTGGAAGACTAGGACAAGTATACGCATTAGGAATGGCATTTTAATTGCCCTTCCATGATTCATCTTCTGCATTATTTCACCAAGCGAATCGACATTTTGTTTTTATGACTCAATTATTTGACATTTCACTGGTATGAAATTATTCATTAGATTGAGAATGAGTAACACGAAATGCATTAAAATTTAAATGTGTTATTAAATAATTGGAAGATTGTGCAAATATGCATTTTGAATGCATGAGCATTTGAATTAATACAAATGAACATTTTAAACATTTAAAGATACATCATGACGGCGGCAATTTGACAACAGAAATTGTACATATTTTTGTACTCACCAGCAACAACAGTTTCAGCATGCTGCAATCGCATTAAAACATGTTCAATTAATCCTACATCGGTGCACGCCTGTAAATTACGTACACTTTTACGTAATATCGCTATAAACACGCTCCATATTTCCGCCTGAAAATAAAAAAAATAAATGCTTTATTTATTTTATGAAAACACAAGGAATTCATACAACGCTTTTTATATGACAACTCATTTCAGTCAAAAACTCAGAGTTTCAGTTATAATATTGAGAGAAACATTGTATATTATATATACAATAATTTCAAGTTCTATATTTTCATTCTTAAATACATAATTTAACTTGATAATACATTGCAATGTATTATACAACGTGAAAAAAAAAATAGGACAAGTATAGAAATTCACTACTTAACATTGAATTCTTATATTTATGTTTATATACAAATTAAATTCTACGATGCATCGATGCGATATATGATTTTTCTTAAATGCATGAAAATATTTAAAATTCATAAAAGCTATAAATGTTTGAAAAGTTTAATCTTTGTAATTTTCCGAAAAATTTACTAAATTTTGACATTATTACTTTTTGAAATTCGTATTTTATTTCTTCACTACTATATAGTTCTTTATATTTAGCATATTTTACAATGTTATTTTCACATTAATTCATTTGTAATTTTATACTATTTTCAAATACTGTTCTGTAACATTTTCTAAAACTTCAAAAAAACTTTCCTTAAGTATTTGTTTCAACAAAATGTTATTGTGAATTATATATACTCATATGTTCATTTAGAGTAATTCAGAAATTTTAAATATTATTACAACACAGCAAGGAATTTAATAGCCCAATTCGTTGAGTAACAAGTAATAATTTTACCACAATCCAGATCTCTTTGGAGAGCAACAACTTCTTGTGTATTTTCACAGGTTATTTTTGCTGCAAAAACTTCAATAAAAACGGACAGATTTCAGTTTAATTTCCCAACGGAATACTATTGTTTTGTTTTATTTTATATTTTCATTTCTAAATGGAGTTTCAGCATTCAACTCGTTTCTTGTAAATTGTGAATCAACTCGTTTCTTGCTCGAATAAAAGTCGAGCTGAACGATATTGGATAGACATGGAAAGCGAGTTTCATTGCATAAGGAAATATAAAACTATATGAAAAATTTTCTCTCGAATTTCAATTGATCTTTAAAACTTTTTGAGATATTTTCAATTCATTACAATCAAAACGGAAATGAGCTTCTAACCAGGTACAATTAACATTATGTATTGTAATACATCGCATATATTATTACCATAATACAACACTTCAACACTTATAATAATTAAATGGAGATGGATAACACTTTATCTTTCTTAAATCACTTGGAGGGTTCCCATTAAACAAATCATAACAATAGAAATATACTGACATGATGAATTTTTTTATTTTTTTTTTTTTTTTTTTTTTTGTTTTTAGTAGATTTTTCAAAAATCTGGTAACGTAGGCCGAACAGAAAGGTAAATTAAAGTATTTAAATTGATTTGAAGTGTTGCAATAAACGACTTTGAAAATAACTAAGAAAAAAATCAATTGAAAATATGTTATGATTTTAATTTTTATACAAAATATTCGGAACTAGAAAACTAGCAAAGATTAGGACCGTGAATCGCCCCTTGTGATCAAGTATTTGGAAATCAGAAAAAGATTAGCATAGACGAAAAACCTCAGATCGCTTGCAATAATTAAAATCAACCAGATCAAACTTATAGAAAGTTTTAGGGATTAACAAAAATCCAGATTGACATAAATCCCCTTTATGAAGTCAATTTAACTTATACTTATATATGGAGGTTTGGAAAATATTTCATCTTTAATCTTACACACATTCTTACAAATATTACTTGTCACTTCATAAAATTTAATGAATGAAATCTTAAACCATTTGAATTTGTAAGTTCCCGGGAAAATAAATAGATTCAATCAATTCCAACATAATTTTCTTGATGTTCAGAATACTTTACCACAGCTCAAATAAAATAATATAAAATACACATTGTGTGTAACACAAGGTAATTTCTAAGAGTGATTTGCCCTTTGGAATTATAGGAGTAAACTACAATAATTTTCAGTTCAGGCAAATAATCGAGCGTTGGTATATAAGCCACATCTTTGTATTTTGTCTATCTTCATGATGGAATTTTTAAGTATCTCGTCCGATCTACCATCACGCAATTCATTGCGAAAAAAAAGAAAGAAAGAAAAGTTAGAATGCATTCTAAAAGCCCTTTTTACCACAAATCACTTGCAACACATTTCTTATGAAGTTGGTTGATTCCACCAATGTGAGCAATACTTAAGAAACAATGGAATTAATGTTAGCAAAGTTTGCAATTTACGAGCGATTTGTGTAAATCGTGAAAAAATTTTCAAAATCAACCTATTCAAAATAAGATTGCGGCTAACATTTATATTCGGGAATTATTTTCATGGCATATTTTAATCCGAATGACATCCGACTGGAGAGAATAACAAGTAAAACATTGAGATGTACATTTTTTGGGTCATTCGGTATCACATTAACGATTAACAGACTGTCAGGGTAAGTGCAATTTGTGTTTTATTCCTTAAAATTTATCTTCATCAGAATCGAATTTATCACTCTATGGATAAGAACAAAATCAGTACAGGTACTCACAGATTCACATTAAAAAGAAAAATAAATCGTAAAATGGCAAATAAAACACCGCCTACGCAAATATTTCGACACCGCTCCAGCAAAGCAGATAATTTAGATACACGAGATCCTTCATCCTAACATTTTATTACTGAAAAAATGCTACAAATAAACAGCCACAATCAACGGAAATATCAGAAATTTGGTTCAATTCGACGATATTTGACGATTGTGGTATATTTTTATTGATTTTTATTTTCATTTTCATTGCAAAGAAATTCACTGCACTCTCGGTCGTTTTTATCCAAAAGATAAGTTTGTTTTACAAATACTAAAGTGTTAACGGTTTTGTTAGCGCGCCATACTGAATCACCAAAAAAAGTTTAAATGAGCAAAGTTTTCAGATAAACTTAGATATTTTGGATTTTATTGTAAACTTAAGTCTTATATTGGACTGAATACTCACTCCATCTAGAATGCATTTACTTGTTTCAATGTTCTTTTTCATCTTATATTCCATTCGTTTGTAAATGAAGTACAGCGAAATAATGTTTGTAAATAACATGTATGGAATAATATACAAAAAATTCCAATACTTTTTCAGACCCAACGAAAAATTCATTTACTTAAAACCGACCTGACAAGTCAATTATTTTGTCCCAATAATTTAAGAATTATTATATGAATGTTCTGGCAGTTTGTTTTCTTAGATAAAAATCACTTTAAAAATTCCAATTTTTTCTTTTGTTTGTATTATAAATCCATTTGGGTTAACAAGAAGTGTTTCCTATTAGCATTATCGAAGAATAATCTCTTGTATGCTAAGTCTTAGACAATCCAATATATTTTAATATGAAAAGATAATACACGGCAATTAATTTGAGGTTTTTTCTTTCAAAGTACCATAAAACAGAAATAAACATTCAAGTTTAAAAGTAGTACTGTTCGTTTTCCGAATAATAACCATCAACCAAACCTTATTTCTCATTATGTAGGGATGCGACAAACATTCAGTTGATTTAGTTGTCTGGTTGTTGGAAGTTTAACAAACAGTATTCACTACAGAAAAATGAAATATGTAAACAAGCTGTACCTCTCACGAAGGGTTACAGATGAGGGCCTAATTTATATTTGAATCGTTAGTCTCAACCTCACTTCGACAACAATAAACATGATCAATTTTTTCCTTTTTCGTACTTGTACCTATTTGTTTCCAAGAATTTTATCCTTTTTTATGCTTGAAGCTTAGTTCTCTTTTGCTCCTTGTTAAAAAAAAAATTGAACTTCTTCTTTCCAAGGAAAGAAAGAAAATTAGTTGGGAAAAAAGGTTCAATACAAAATCGAAAATGCCAACAGAATAGAGTGAAATCGAAATAACTTGGAATAAAATAAAAATGCAATTATTTTATATGAAAGATTTGTTTTTTGCTCATTGCAGATTTAGGCTAAAGAAAGGACAAAGATAGAACTTGGTCGAAAATGTTTGATTTCATTTCATGAAGAACAAAAAAGAAAAAAAAAAATATGAAAACTGGCATGTTTTATTTAGTATGATCAATAATAATATTGCGAACAGCATAAATGTATCGATGTAACAACGGACGTTTGTATTCTTCTGTATTTTCGATTTATTGCTTTTGTTAGGTCACGCTATGCGATGGCGTTCTATGTTCTGGTAATGGCTACTCTTCAAACGTACACACTCATAAATATACGCATTTAACAAAGGCGTTTAGGTTTTATTAGATTTTTGCTTTTGATTGCTATCTGTATCAATCGCATTTCAGTTAGTTGGAATGTGATTCTATTGTTATTATTTGCGCTTAAATAAACGTAAACGGGATATTATCAGATATCTGAGACGCGTCTGTTTTGCAATCGAAAATGATTTCTTACACATTGGCATTCGTCTTCTAGAAGAAATATATATTTGTACGCTGATTTATTGTAATTGTATTTCATTATATTTCACGGATAATCAATGTAGGTAATCAATGCAGATAATCAAAATTTATGTGTAACATGTTCTGCGCTCTGGAAACATTCATTTTCGCTAAAAATATCCAGCTATTATTCGTTTTTGAAAAGCACATTTCTTTTGTCTTAGAATCTTAGTGTTCAAATGCCAACAAACTATATTCCAATAATGTTCAAATAGGAACATATATTTGGGAAAATCATTTCATTTTCTCTTCTCAATCTTGATACATTTCGCTTTACTGCATAAATCGTACAGTGTAAATTTTTCGTAATGATATTTTTGTAATATTTTAGAATTGCATTTGTATGCAAGGAAAATATAAAATCTCCACATATTTGAAATATAAATTGGTAATTTCAAACTTGTATTAGATAGGGGCAAAAGAATTTGCGGTCCAAGTTCAATCAGCCTAAATTTCAATTTAGTTCACCAATGAAAACATAAAATTTAAAAAAAAAACGTTCATGTTTACATATATCAACTCTGAACCCAACAGCGTATGGAATTACTCTCATTTAAAATCTTTGGCATGCTGATAGATTCCACATTAAATTGTTATTTTATTTTTCAATTGCAATGTGATATAAAAATTCAATTCAAATTTGCGTATTTGCCATAAAAATGTATCATTTTATATGACATAAATTTAATGGAACCCCTGCAGCATTTTATATTTCATATAATTTGGGAAAATATTCCAATTGAAAATTTTTACCCAATTTTTGACTACGATCGAAAATGTTCTGTGATTTCGTGGTTCTTATGTAATGGGTTGTTCAATCAACAAGGCAAATCAATATACATGCTTACGTGATTTTGTAGCACAAAATCGATGCATGTTTAAATACAGTATCATTGAAGTGATGTGAATCGGTGGCTGAGTTTGCAAACATATAACTGGATATATGTGGAATTTCATTAATGATTTCATTTTATTTGACATTTTCAAAATATTTAATGTGGGATTTTTCAACCAAACCATATGTGGTTTTGCTTTGCTTTGAGCAATTTGTTGAAATATCTGCGCAAATATAATCGTCCTCCACAAAATACGCGATGTAACGAGGGTAGATTTGGTGGTAAACATTTTTTTTGAACATACTATATCATACATTTCATGATAGTTAGCAAAAATCGTGTAAAATTTTCATTTAATAAAACATAACATAACATGCAAAATTTGTATTCAAAATGTGAATATCGTTAGTTAATTCTCGTTCACATGTTCATTCACTTTTAATTAGATGTTCAACTCCAAACTTACTGATGTATAGCTTAACTAGATAGTAAGAACTTACGCAGAACGACTTCAAATGACATGTTCCATTGATTTTGATTGCCAATTTTCAATCTGAAATTTTTATTTAACAAAAATTGTTTGGCTGTAATGCTGCATTTTCACAACTTAATTACCCCCAAACGCTTATAGTGTTTTAAGTTTACTCAATGAATTTGTAATTTTCAATTACAAACTGTGACAAAAGTATTGCTATCGGTAAACGATGAAACCCTCACCAAAATCTGCATGACCATAATTTATCAAATTCTTCATTAATATAAAATGCAATAAAAAAAAACATTTATTTCATAGTTCTCATATTCTGCGCATGTAAAAAATATAAGTTTTCCTTCGTTTCATTGATTTTCTTCTATTCTTTTCATTGAGAAGTGTAAAAGGCGTTCTTATGGTGGCAAACCGACATACCTTTAGATGCCATATTTAAAATCATACGGTTCATTGCGTTAATCAATGATGCACACTTTTCCCGTTATAATTTGTATTCATGTTTTTACTTCTCAACATTTCACAATGCAATTCACCCATCGCAATTGGAAGTAAAATATGAATCATGGGTATAATCAGTAATATATAAACGAGAATTCAATATAATAGCTTCATATTTTTTTAGAATTTGCGTTTTTACATTTGGAGCAATTTATTAATCTGACAATTTGGTTCCACACGTGGGCTTTTCCAGAATATTCAATTTATCTTATCGATTATTTCAATGAACAAATACAGATTTTGGATAATTTTTTAAATCAATTCTTACTTTAATCTCATTAACTGGAGTATAAATCAACGCCCATTGATTTTTACGATGTTTGTTGAAATTAAAGACTCTCATTAAAATAATTCTAATACCCATATTGAATGTATTACATGACTTTAACTTGACACACATTAAGAATAAGCTGAAAATCTTCGAAACAAAAATATTGGAAAATATGTTTGCTGGGATTGTGAGCAAAATGTTGTTATATCATGAATAATGGAATAGATTTATGGCACTTGATCAAATTGCATGATATTAACATTTTTTTTACTTCACCGAATTTTGTTCATTGCCTGTGTTTATATTCTTGAAACATTGTGCAATTGCGGAAATCATACACAAATCGAGTGTGTTAGTTTTTTTCATTCGTATTAAAACAACGTCCTTTTTTAAACTGTCTTGCCCACTTTAATTTTACTATGAGATGACATATATAAAAACTATTGTCAATGTAAAATGTTGTCATATCAATAGTTTAAAAAACAGCAATGTTTGTAAACAAAGCAAACACTTGTCAGAATTCATCTGCTGAACAAAAGCAAATAAATAAATATGACCGAGAGATGCATTTTTAACAAGACTGAGTCAAATATTTTCTTTTCGCTCAACATTCATTTTTCAGTTGTGAGAGAGTTTGTTCTTTTTTTCTTCTGTCCGTTGTAAGTTGAGCTCTTAAAGTGTCGTGTTGTAAAAGCTTGCTTTTGAAATGAGTAAACAAACAAATCTAGACATTTCTAGAGCTTCTAAAGAGAATGATGTCAAGTACAACTACAACCATCCGAGTCAAAGTGCTGGAGAACCAAATAACGACGAAATAAAAGAAAAAATAGTATAACATACAACAAAAACATGAATAAATGCTGACAAATCCATAGACACATTATTCAAAGTATACATTCCGCTTCCAGTGTGAATTTTACTTTAAGTAGGAGGGGTTGAGAAGGAAGCGAATGAAGTGTTTTTGATGTCGCATCTATTCTCATTGAAGTTGATGTGCAGCATATTATACCACTCTATATCATATGAAAAATGTACGCTAGATGGTTGTTGCATTATATTTTGTTTGGTAGACGGCATCGACAAATCTAATGTGCTCTCTTTTTCTCGCTATACTCTTCATATGAATGAATAACGACAACATACACATATGTTGGAACATTAAATTGACAGAAACCACTTTTAGTTGGTTTTGTACATGACAGCTCGATTCACAGCCGAGTTTGTAATGCGAACATACATCAAACCTGTCTTAATTAAGCTTTTTCGATATTTTAATCAATCGAACTATTTTTCAATTAGACTGTATCTACATATATTTTTTCCTTGTAAAAACTAAAATTTGTTGTCGTGTTTTTTCAATGGAAAGTATATTTTAAACAATAAAATGTATACCAATTTCAAAAACCCGATTTTTGCCACATTGTTTTCATTTAATTTTAAATTCACATCGTGTTTGACCTATTTCGAAACATACAAATTGAAACGAGTCTCGTTTCTCAAATATATCACGACACTTGAATAATCGATTTTACTACCATGGTTTTGTTGAATTCAAAGTTATTGAAGAATCAAAAATACCAAGCGTAATTTTTATGTTCATGAAACGTATACGAGGAATATGGAAATTGAATATCGAAATTGGTGGTGATTTTGAAATAAATGATTCACGCTGATATTTAGCACTTATTTATCAAACATAGGCGAAAATGCAGATCGAGGAAATAATGTACATTATTTTCCACCTTTCACATTTTAACAAATCTCGCTCTGAACCACATTTCCACATAATTTCAAGCTGACGCTAAATTTATTTGCTGCGATCATTATTGAATAACACTAAGGGCAACTTTTGAGATAAATTTGGGAATATTTCAATAATTATAGAACACAAGTCGTGCATATATTATATGATATATATTGACCGCACAGACATCTTCCTGACAATGAGTATAACAATTATGGCTCTATTGACAAAATAAAAAATATTTTGAAAACTCCTATAAATTTTTGTCAAATTTATATAAATGTTACCATGCTGTTAGAATTACGTTTTTGTAGCAGATATTTAGATTTTATGAATATTCTTATTGTTTGCAATGTACAAATGTGAAAATTTGAAATTGTTTCGACAAGGGCTCGGACATGCTATAAACTGCTACAATCGGTACAAATTGAATTTCGTTAAGTGAATAAGTATATCGAATTTGTGCAGTCTCCTTTTCTGAATTCACTAATTATGGTTAATGAATTTTTTTTAATCAATCTAAACATTTCAGTATTCCACGCGGTATTATGCATTTTCACTACATTTTGAAATTCTTTCTGTCATAATTGACCACGTATAAGACCAATGCAATACATGGAAATAATTTCTGGATTCAGAAGTGTTATGACATAATATCGCCATATTTTGTCGTTACACACAAAAAACATTTGGGGTATGTTCATGATATTCATTGGTGACAATATATGTTTACCACAGTTGTATCTGATTCTACCACATGCAAGTTTTTATAAATATGTGCGCATGTCGAACAGACTCATTGTGAAAAAGTATTGCTGTCAAACTAATACTATGTCACATTTATTACGTTGCATGTGGTAGAGTCAAATACAACTGTGGTAAACATGTATTGTCACCAATGAATATCATGAACATACCCCAAACGTTTTTTGTGTGTAGAAGCTTTTGATCAAATAAATGAATTTAAACTGATTATCAATTATTCCATCAACCAGTTTTCATATAGAAATATTATTAAATAATGTGGAGAACTCATATTCTCAGCTGATGAAGAATTTTACAGACATTGATAAATATTAACGGATAACATTTGGACAAAACCTCTACAGCAAAAACTTAAAAATAAAAATTACGTATGAAAGGAGATTTTGGAAATAAAAATGAAATGGATTTGAAAATTATTGGTTTGGAAATAATTGATTTTAATGTGGCTTACTTATTCAAAATAATTATGTCGGGAAGGTTAAAATATATTTGCAAAATTAATTTATGATTTTCATAAAACAAATGGTAAATTTTTTATGTAAAATTGTTCATATTAATAGAAATATTATAAATATTCAAGTTTTCAAATTAAACTGAATAAATCGTTCATATAATCTGTGGAATTAATTATTTATAATTTAAATAAAATGAAATTGATTTACAAACCTGTAAATTTGGAGGACAATGATCTAAGAGTTCTAGCATATGTTTAATGTTCTGGGCATCCTGAATCACAAAATTCAGCTCCATATCAAATTCACCTCCAACAAGCTGAAAATATACAAGACAATCATAATAATATTAATAAAATTTAATACAACCTAATATGATATATAGGGAAATATGATAACATGATTCAACGACTACTGACCGATTCAAAGGAATCATTTCAGATTAAATTGACTAAATTTTTATGATTTCTAAAGTATGCATGCAAACTTGCACATATCGTTGCTTCAACAACGTGGTCTTACGAGCTGAGTAATTATTCATATTAATGCGTAGATTATTCGCAAATTCGCTAGATATTTGATTGATTCGGTGCATCAGTAATAATTCGAAAAGAAGTCGTTGTATTTGTTTGAGTTGAAAACCCCTAGAGAAAATCAACAAAATTCCTTCAAAGTGTACCATTGCAATATCATCAATCAACGCATGCAAAAACCACTCGAGTATTCATGTTTATAATATTTCATCAACAAATTCTTCTTGATCTGGTTGCAGTAGTGTACTTTTAATCGAATATTTGAAATTGCGAAATCTACATGTATAATAGTATAGAATAAAGCAAATTGCTTTAAGCAACTGATGGGAACTCGCGATTAATTAGTTTTTATCCAATGGAATGCGGACTATAATATTTGATAAGGTATGCATCAGGTTTTTTGATTGAACGAAAAATCATTCCATCTCGTGTTCATGTTGGTTTTATTCTATACTACTTATTCCGAGAATCATTTTAAAAAAATACTTTGAACAGGGGATATTTCAGTCAAAAAATGAAAAGAACTATTGTCTGTAGTTTCTTTTTTACGTGAAATATCAGTAACGTCGGTCAAAATCATAAGATTATATTGCTATCAATTTCTAGCGTGTGAATGTCGCTTCTTAAATCTGTATGCTATCTATTAAATATGTAAGTTCTATTGGTTCTGTTGAGAAAAAACAGCAGAGATCAAATATTTTGAAGCAAATGAGAATTTAGTTTCCACTCAGTGTTCAATGGTCGTTACGTTTTATGACTGAAGGGAATTCTTCCTTGTGATGAGACAAAAAACATTCCGAATCTTTGTTTTATGTTTCTATATTTGCATTTTACCATTTTATTTCTATGCCCTTACACAGACTTTTTCATTGTTTCATCGATACATGTAAAATCGCACACACCAGTAGCATAACAATACAGCCATCTTTAAAATTCATCGAAAGGAAGGTACCCTTGTACATCAAAGTTAGAAACGAAAGCTTTGTTTGTTGTTGTTGTTTTTTCCATTTAGTGCCAATTTTTTATTGAGATTCCTGACGATTTGTTGAAATGTGGGTCTATATTATCAAACATCAAATTATATGGGCATTTGATTTTTTTTATTTCTTATTCAAATTGAAATTGTCGGCCAAATGAATTTCAACAAAAATTCGATAGCTCTCACTTCATTTTCATTTTATGTATTCTATTAGGAAACTGGATTTAAATTGTTACACATGGATTTCATTGAAGATAAAACAAGTTTGTATCAAAATAATGAAGATTTTTAATTCAAGCTGTTTATAGTAAGTGGTAAGAAATAAAATTCTATACTTTTTATGTTATATCTCATAACAATGATACCAAATTTTCTTGTTCTGAAATTGAAATTGTTCTAAAAATGTTCCGTTCTTGTTGCAAAAATGTATATTCTATTCTAGATTATATTCTAGTAACATGGATATTGATTTGCAACTAAAATGTTGTTGTAAAATAGTTACAGATGTTTTGTCATTTGACATACATTATTGAATACTTAAAATATGTTACTTAAACATTAAAATGACAGAATTAAAGCATTCTTGTTTACAATAGTTGTAATTATGTTTTGAAGCAAAAATTGTTAATTTTTAAGCAAAATTTTCCCATATTTAATTGAGCAACGTGGTCTAACGCTGTTTATTGCTCAAAATCAAAGTTATTTTTTTAAATTAAAGTAATTCATTCGAATGAACTACATCTCCAATCAAATAAATATGTATCTCCAAATATATTTTGATATATTCGATGCAATTATTCTTTTAATTCAAAGGTCGAAAATGGTCAAATTTTCCAAAATTTTCATTTTTTCGAATGCGTGTGAATTTTCTGGAAGTAAAATATCAACATTTATCGAGAAAATTCGTCGTTGAATTTTCGTATTTCAAAAGACTTACATTCAAAAATTTCAAGTTTATTATTATCATTTAACTTTACAATATCGTTTAACCAAAATGATTAAACTTGTAATATTAATAACTTTTCCTATTTAAGTATTGTTCTTCATTATTATATTTATTCTTTGTTATAATAACATATATGCAATCTAACAATATCCATATAATAACCATTTTAGGACCAACTTGTTATAAATTTGACGTCATAAATGCCCTAAAGCAGTCACAATCATGTTGCCAGTTTAGTCACAATTTAAAGGTAAGAAGATAACGATTTCCTTTCTATTGAATAAGATCTGACGAATATGATTTCACTTGGAATTATGCACTGCTATAATTAAAACTCGAAACAAAAGAGTGAGTTCAGGAAAAATTCCTAATTTCATCGTTGATGCAGACGAATTAAAATGTTATGCCTGAGGGTTTTCCGTTGTACAAGTAATTTCTACCTTTTCATTCATGCTTTTGTATTATTCCATTGTTTTCTACGAATGTTAATGGGAAATTTGTTAAATGCTCTATTCAAATCTATACACGCATGTCAATATTTTTAAATTTGTTGTTGTCACACAGAAATTCCTGTTTTGAATTTTAAATACTTTCACTGAGACTTTTAATTCCTCTTCAAATTAAAAAATTTTCCATTTAAACACAACGAGTTGTAGTAAGAAAATAGAAAGAATCAGTTAAGACATGTTTTGAAAAATGTTGCGTACTTTAAAACTTGATAATTGAAATGGTTTTAATATTAGCACTAGATAGAAATCAATATAATTGAAAAAAAATCGTTATTAGGATCCAATTTCTCACTACTAATGCACAAGTGGAATGTGACATGATAAATGTTGAATTTTCAATGAAAAATAATGAGATAAGAGTAATAAACCAATCTAAAAACATCACGTTTTCGCGCATCCAAATATTCTGTTATACATTTCAAGTATCTGTTCTATTTAAACACAATATTTGCAATTCTAATTTTGGAAATTAGATGTAAAAGTTTTGTGAGTTGAAAATTGATTTAGAGTAAACGACTACACATTTAGTGGATTCAAACTCCAAAATATAAGAAAAAAATGATGTTCACCGATCTAATGTTGCCACGGGCATATCAAACAGTTATAGAATTACAAAATAACGGAGATAAAGTTGGAAAGGCGTCTACAAACAATGTACACTAGAAATAGTTTGAATTGAAAACAATATTGTAATCACTTCTCGCACTTTGAAAGCATTGCTCTCTTTCTGTAGCAACTAACAAATTTAGCTAATTTCGTAATTGAACTTGTTCGTTTCAAATGTATTCTTCGGTAGTTGATGGCTTCGGTAGTTGATGGTTGTGTACAGTCATTACAATCATCACAAAAATCGCTGAGTATTAGTGCAATTTAAATTCGTCATGATGATGGCTAAGTAAGTTGAAAAAACTATGAATTTTTACCGTACTCGGATATTTGCATTTTCTCTGAAATTTTTGAAAACAATTATCATAGTTTGATATCAACGATACTAATTAGAACTATTTGAGACAAACTATACTAGCGCTAATATGGTGAAATGCCAAACTATGTAGAAAATCATTGTGTTCATTCAAATTTTAGCGAGATTTTTTTCCGCATAGAATGCAGTGCTGTCGTAGGGAATCTTCAAACTATATTGCTTGCTAAGATTTTGTTGTTGTAAATGTATATGATTTTGTATACGCTCTCAACCTTTGCAATTAGATTATTATAATTAATGCACATTCTTTTTTAATAACATTAATTAATGACATCTTGTACATTTTATTAATTTAAAAGAAAATAAAAATGCATACAAAAAATAAATTTAAAAATATATTGAGCAAAAACCTTTTTCAAATATTTCGAATAATTTTTTCGCCATAATTATATGAAGTGTGGAAATTGATCTAATTTATTATTCGAAGGACATATAATTTGAAGAACAATATGCTAAGTTTCTGTCCATATTTATACGTGCTATGTTTTGTTCATCAGCCAAAAAATAGGAATTCATGACGTTTGTTCAAAATACGCACAACGGCATACATAAAATACCAGGTTGTTCTTACATGGTCTATCCATCGAATCTAAAAAAAATACGCGTCCACTTTAATAACGACGGTTTTATTATGGAGTCTTGTAGACAGAGGCAGTTTAATTCACCATGAATAGGTTAATGCAAACTCAAAAAAGACATCATTGATAAAATGAAGATTTCGAAGAGCTGTACTTTACATTTAAAAAGCAAACATTTTTTTTCTTTTCTGCAGTCTCTTTTTGTCGCTACTGCTTTCTTTGGTCAAATTCAAGGCATTTTTGTGTAGCTGTTCAGCTTTTTTTAATTAAAAGTTTTAGTCAGCATTCCTTTAATCTGCTTTAATTAAGTGTCAAACCGAGAATTTTCAAGCTTTTTTGTGTCTGCTTATTTATTTAGGGTTCATATTGTCGTTCCGGTTTTGATTTGCGCGCCGCATACTTGACACAAACGTGCAAATAGAAAAGGCAGCAGAATTTAAATATTGAATTGGTTAAACAGTACATTTAAGCACAGGCTCTTATTGAATCATTTGTGTGTAGAAAGGACAATTTTAGCTATGGAAAATGGAATTTGAATTTAAATAAAATCCTCATCGTCATTTCTATTTAAATTAGCTCATTTAAAGGACACTTCAATATACAACACCAAAAGAATACGCTCATTCATGTCTCGTAAGTTTTTTTTCTATTCGAGCGACAATTATTAATAAAAATTTTGAAAACAATACTTTATTCTAGGTATAGTATAGAGAAATGGGTAAATTTCTCTATTCAAATTATCAACTATCTAATTTAATTCTATTCATATCACTTGAAATTAATGTTAATTTGTGATTGATTGATGCTACTTTTAGAGCAACTAATAATATTTGCTAAAATTGTTTTGATACCAAGAAAACATTTCGTATATAATAAAGCTATTGTCAAACAAACCATTTTCAAATCCGATTTATGGAATTTATCTTTATGCTTTTAAATTGATGTAAGTTCGCAAGTTTCAAGTTATATAAATAGATACACTTTAAATTTCAATCATTTGATATGTCAAATTGTCTGAAACAAATGCTCATTGCATTTGTCGTGAGAAAAATGATGAGTGGAATATCTATGAATATCATGGATGTGTAAAAACAAATTTTCCATTTGCAACACAAACCAAAAAATTGTATATTCCGAAGAAATAAAAATAAAACATCTGTTTGTGTGTAATGTAGTTTGAAATTGACAATACATTTTCGTTTGATTAATTTTTCATTTTCGTTCTTTCAACGATTTTTTCGATGAGCACGTTGCTCAGATTTTTACGTAGAAAAATGGAAAATACTGAATAGTTGTATTTTTTTGATGGCTTCGCAATTTTTGTGTCATCTTATTTGATTGAAAACGTTTCTCTGCCAATGTTCAAATTTGTTTCATGTCACAGATATATATTTGAGCAATGTTGTTATAGATTTATCATATGAAATTGACATTTTCTTAAAAATAGTAATGGTAAATTCAAACTGGCAAATTGAAATCATATCACTTATATTTATCACTTGTATTACATACAGTGTATAATACACTATGTACGAATGCAATTCTATATCTATATTAAAGAGAAAGAGCTTTATTGAATCCAACCAATATGTATTGTAATTTTAAGAATTCAAGATTTCAAAGTTTTGATCCATTCGTTGCTGAGTAGTCGTGTATTTCATTCATCTTAGACAAGAAGGTCAGTGGTTGTTACATTCACTTTAAATAATCTAAAGAGAAGCGATATTGCATTTACATTATTTTAAATCGGAAAATTGTTGATGTTATTGGACATCATAAGCACTGGAAACTTCAAACAATTTTTCTCGTTTTATTGAATTAAACACCATTGCAAACCTTACATTCGAATGACACATTGTTTTTTATCATATAAACTCAATTTCAAACATCTTTTATGGGAGATTTCTGTCAAATATATTTGTAATCCAATGCATCTTCAAAATTAGTGTTGCATCGCTATCACTGGATTTCCATCGATTTCAACTGACTAAATCGAATTTCCTTGCCGAATATGCTTTTCGAATACCAAGCACCTGTCAAATTAGGAGCAATTCAATTTTCATTTCTATCCCTATCCAACATATAATACTTCGAAATACAGTCAGACAGACAGACACAGACATACAGTCGCATTTAATCTACATCACACATCAGTATTAGTATTTGTGTAGTTGACGTTGATATTCTCTCATTGATTGTTAAATATTATCCTGCACAGTCGTTGGAAACTATTATTATTATACATATGTACGTGTTACGATTAAACATCGAAATAACCATTATTATTATTGTTATGAAGCCTTAAATTGATGGCAATGGAATTCATTCAAAATAATTTCTCAAATATTCCCATATGTTATGGTGAATATTTAGTTAAATGGCATATGAAATGATTATGTTGATGTTGGACAAAAGATACACGATACCGCAATTACCATGCACCCATAAAATGTCATTTGAAATCATATTGAATTGATCGATAGCAATTTAATTGCTTGAAATTTCATTTTCAACATTCAATGCCACGTACAATTCATACATTACTAAAATAATTGTTTTGAATCAGTTTCTTGAGCATGTATAGCCATATTAACATGTGATAAAACACAATTATCGCCTTGAAAACTTTAAGAAAAATACGATACAGGATTTTGAATGATGTTTGATATAGTGCTTATTGGAAGAGATTCATACTTATTAATAAAAATTCTAATGTTGTACAGTTATAGTATTTGATGATTTAAGGAAATGGTTATTGTTTTCAAGTTATTTATTTTCGATCATACATTTGACCCGAATCTGAGCGAAATCTAATTTGAATTTAATGAAGCTGTAAATGTATTGGACCCAACCATATTTTATATACATGTGATGAATGTCAGAATTGGAAACGAAACATCCCATAAATATTAGTTGTTATCAATCAATCGACAATACGAAACCACACAAGTGGAAAAGTCAATTCAGCATAAAAAACAATGTTTTCAACTTGTATGTAGTAGAAAACCAACAAAGTGCTTACAGACCTCCATGGATTTGCATCATACTCTGTATGGTAGTCGAATGTTTACCACGGAGAAATCAATTTTCAATAAATTGTTTTGTGGTTTGGTTTGGTTTTTTGCTCTAAACGCAAGCCCACTGTTATTCCACTCGGATAAAATAACACATAGCTGCAAGATAAAAATTGGCATTTTTTTACATACGCGTATCTAGACGCGTATATACAGATGGTTTTAAAGCTTGTTATTCATTATAATCGTTAATTTTTTACAGATATAAGTGAAATTGTCTAGAACTGTGACTTGCTTATGTTATTTATGCATAACTAAAAAGGATTTTAAATTGTTTAGTTTACACTTTACAATCAAGGTTACATCTCCCCATTGGAGAGACCCCAACTAGATCCCCTAATGCATTTCATTATTAACATTTTTATTTATTCGAAAAAAAAAACAAACTTTCAACCAAATTAATTGTGTCCTATTGAGCATGCCAACAAATACACAAATTCGATGTGTTTGTATAATGAATACATACCAAAGGTGAAAATTATTAACGAAAAGTTTCGAAAAATATCATATCCAATGGTTACTGTAACCGCAACATGTGGATTCTATAATAAAAGTAAATATTTGCGGCGTATGTACGATTGTACGTACAGTTCCACATTCTGCGTTTATCACAATAAAAGGAAAAATTAGCCTGGGGCTTAATATTTTTTGCAATTAAGAAATTCATAGAGTGATATGGAATCACCAAATGTATATCAACTGACTCATCTCTTTTATGAATAACAAAATATAGGGATTAAAATATTCTCGCTACGTTTTTTTTTCAGACTTGGTTTTTGTGCTTTCATGCTTTGAACTTTTTCTGAATATCAGTTTTCTTTTATTTTCTCGGCAATTTCAGCCGGAGTTTGCAACATTGTTTAAAAAAATGTGACAGCAGTCAACTTGACAGCAGTGAAAAAAACAACTGAACACTTTCATAATTAGACGCAAAATTGGAGCTCATTTTCAGCATCAAATATTTTGTTATTTTTTCTCTAAATGTTTTATGAATGCAACGCGTGCTCTTATGCTCATTTAGCACATTTAATTTTTATTTGGATTTATTTTTGCATCTTTTTGTATATAATGTGCACATTTCAACGAACAATTTGTATAAATGGTCTATTTGAAAATAAAAAAAAAAAAACAATTCTACTGCTTCTGGCGTTTAGATTCAAAAAGACAAAGGAAAACGCATTGCAATTTTCCTTTTCACTTGAATCATTTTTCTATTGACTTCTTTGTGCTAACAGGTTCATTTGTAATCTTTGCAAGTGCCTTTATATGATCCATTCGAGGCTGCTCATTGCATATACTCGAGTCTATTATTTATGCAAAGTTTTAAATTTTCGAAGAATTTCTTTCATCACTATTGATGTGAGAAGATTCATCAACAATTACTAAGCTCTATGTACTTGCGAATGCTCTTTATTTTGTTTGAAAACTGAAAACTAATCTTTCGTTTCACAATATCATCACTCGTCCACATCAATTATTACTACATTTTTTTGCATTGTATTCGTGTTTAAAATGCTAAAAATACTTCAATACTTGACTAGTAGCTGAATACGATGAAACTCAAACAACGCGACAGCATAATTCGGAATACTGAGAATTGTTTCAAAACTTAGTGAAACAGAGTGGATTTTATAATCAAAAACCTTCGCTTATAAACAACGCATAAAGCGTTTTGTCAATAATCGCGTATCTACACTTCAACATTAACTCCATTTCATTTTATTACTGCTGGTCTATAAACGAAAATCTCGATTGATTCTGCACTAAATTGAATTGAGCAAAACATTGAAGTTACAGTAGCTTGATACATTCTTTTTCCATATATTCAGAGCAAATACTCCAAAAAATTCTGTTATTCACATTAGTTTGATTACATCAACGTAACATAGATGTATTTCGAAATTAACCGAATATTCCAAGTTTTCGCTTTTGTGATAGAAAATTACCATTCGTACGAACGCCTAAATGAACGGGTTTTATTTGGTTTTTACCATTTCTGTTTTCGTTATAAGCATTTCTTAGACGTGCGAGGCAAAAATCAATGGAAATACGCTAAAATAATCCAAAGGGGAACGAATGAATTAGCGCTGATTGTAGCACCAAAATAAAGATTTTATAGGAAGCAATTTGGAAATTATATTGAATCGCTGTAACATAAAACTTGATATCAGAAGACAAGACGATAACATAGGGAAACGTGCTACACATTGCATTGAATTCATGCTTTAATATGTGAAAGTGAAATAGTTAAGCTTTATTTATAGCATTCAACGATGCGCATATAAGACGCCTCTACGTACGCATGGCCGAAAGCTAGAATATTTCACTTTAATGCCGTTCTTACGTCTTTTAAATTCACTTCTGCAAAGATAAAATATAGCAAATGAATAAGGTAAACCATATTATACGTTTAAGCTATGCATACATATATGATGGCGAATATAAATAATCCTTGAGGTAATTTGTATTTTCTTTAGTAGCTCTTGCTCTTATTCCATAAGAAATCTTACAACCAACAATAATACATTGAGATTCAGAGGTCCAATATTTCAGATAAATTAATCATAAGTTTCTAATTCTATTTTTGGTTCGATCTTCGTTGCACACATATAATGTTATCGTATTTCACAAATATTGATAAAAATCGCTGTGCTTGCCAAGGGTTTTTTTTCAGAAAACATGAATGAAATTTTGAATTTTATGCAAATATCCGAATTTCAATATCTTATCTCAAATTATCTGAAATTGCATGATAAATAGTAATAAATTTTAGATCTATAGATAAGATAATAAGATAAGTGATAACAATTTCAAACCATCTAGATAAGATAAAAGATAGTATCTTATCTTATCTATAATAATAGATAGATAGGATTATCTTTTACAACACTGGTGCTTGGTTGGTGTAGGCATGTGTGAAATTTTCACAAAAAAAGATAAATTATTGCAGATCTCGAGCAGATGTTTTTCTTTAACTGTGGAACTAAAATTTTAAATTAAAAAAGCAAACAAGCAACATCCGCATTCGATAAGGATGTGTTTATTTATGGTTGGTTCCATTTGCTTTTCTTGCCATTTCTATTCGTTATTCACAAGCACAATATTGCTGGAATGAAAAAAAACGACAAACTTAATCTCATAAATTTTTGTTTCGCAGATTTCTGTTACTATATATTCACTCAGTCCTTACATTGTATATACTAAAATGAGCTGGATAAAAAGGTTAAAAACACCAATTAACAAACGCTCGCAATGGTTTCACCTAAATATTACACGCTCTTCATAGCATCTGAGACCTGTCGACCACTTATAATTTATAATTATGGATTCCATTATGTTGTTACTAGAGTATGAGATCGAATGAATACGAGTCTGCTGTACATACAATATATGTTGTACATTGTATAATATATATAAAACAATTTTCGTGATATGTGTTTTACAAAAAGACGTACAACCGAATTTTTCTTACATTCACAAAAGTGGTGAGAGAAATACCAATAGAAATATAACCAAAAAACTAGTAAAATGATAAAGGTGCAGGTACAAGTACAGGTACAGTTACAACTTATACCCCGTAACTACTAATCTAAAATATTATACGCTTACATTTATGCTCTTGTATCGTTTTTAGTGTGATCACAAGTGCCTTGAATAATAATGGTGATAAATATGATAGCACACGCAAGAGTGCTTGTGGTATTTCTGTGTGATATTAGGGAGTTGTGGTTTTGTTTGCAGTTACAATCATAATAGAAAACTATTACGAAAATTTACAACAGTTTTAACTTCAAAATCTATCACATCGCCAAATTTTTCATCTCTAAAATATGACAAGTAAACGAGGGAAATAATTTAATATCACAACCTTGTAAAAAAAAATCAATCTTCATTAGGGTGGTCGCGATTCGGACTTTTTTCGGCCAAATAGGCACGGTTAAACGTTATCCGATCGGGCTGAAAATTTGCAGAGATCATTTTTGGGCTTAACCTCATACGAAATTGCATCGGGCGGGATGAAATTCGAAAAAAGTTCGAATCGCGATCACCCTAATTTTCATATATTCAATGACATAATATTGCGAACTGAATTATGATGCTGAACATACAATGGAACAAAACATTTATCTGAATGAACTCAAGGTTGTTCTAAAGTGACTAGTTGAGTATGATTTCATTCATAAAGAAAATACATGAAGTTAATTGAATTTATAGAAAAAAATGTATATAAAGCTTATGTTAAATAAATTAGATGAGATCGAAAAACGCTGCTGTGACATGACATGACATGAGATGAAAAAAGAAAGTGTATTTCGTGACATTGCTTTCATGAGAATAATTACATTTCAGCATTGAACGGGGATTACATTTCTGCCATCGTGATTATATAACATTCAATATGGAATAATCCGATTAGATAGAAGAAATGGGCATAGAAGAGTTAAAGGGTTATAAAATTCACATTGTTATAAATTTGATTCTAAAATAAGCTTTGTCAAATGCAAAACATTAACATCGATTAAAATCCCATTAGGTTCTACATCAGACAGCATTATGCAAAGATTAAGGACGTTTCATTTGTTCAACCTAGAACTTCAATAAATTCAATAGTTTCATTAGTTGACATTTCATTTACCAATGAAATGTTTTAAGAGATCAATTACTGCTTGTTTGTCTGAATATTCATGGTGGAGATAGCACACTTCAAGTATTAATATCTTTTGGATATTAACTTTTTTTTAAAGTAATATCAAACCACTCATCACATCATTTTCGACACCAGAAAAATTCGTTACGTTGAAAAATTCAAAACTATAACGACTGATTTGAAGAAGGATAAATAAAAATAATATAATTGCAATATACTATTTCATTTATTTAAACTAACATAATAATTCTTTTTATTACTCCGGAATAAAAGCATAACTTTTCGATTTTATTTTTATACTCAACAATGAAAAAAATTCTTAGCATTTGCTTTGCTGGCAAGAATGTAGTTTTCTTATTGTTCAGGGATTCAACTTTTCAAATAATTACGGGATAAAAGTTATTAAAGTTGTTGCTGTTTTCAAATAAAGGCAATAAAATATCTTCTTTTTTCTTGAAATGAGAGAATAAGCCAAACATTTCAAAAAATAATAATTTTTCATGTTCTCTTTTATTTGAAATTCTATGTGCGCAGAATGATATACAGTTGGACGGAACGAGACTATGAACTATATGTTTTATTAAACAAAATTAAAAAACTTATTTCCAATGTAGTCAGAAAATTGTACAATATATCCTGATATATTGATGATTACTGTGTAATATTTTCAGATTATATAGGAAAATGGTTATGATTCAGTATATAATATATTATATACAGTACATTTGCAGTATGAACGTAAGAAATTTTTATTTACGGTGAAAATTAATTACGCATAAAGTCACAGCTCGTAATATAAGAAAGCTTCATATTGATCAAAATACTTAATAAGATTCTCCGACATTAAGACTAAGATAGTTCCGACATTAAAATTTTCTTTAAAAAACTACCTTGTACAATGTGGGTTTCAAGCTATATAACAGATTCTAAGTAAACTTAATTCTCTCCATAAATTCACAAAATTGTTTATTTTAACTATTCAATGATTTAACAATCTAAATGGTCGGATCTTATGGGTTTTATGTTTTTGTTTGAAACTAGCGTAAACTTCGATTATTTATTGCTTTGAGAATGACAAAAAATACTTTTTCCAGTCACTTCAATCAAAGTCGAGTCCACAAAGAAATAAGTTATTTCAAATTAGGGATTTTTCTTTTAATTTCCATGTAATCTGCAGACTTTTGAAAATACATTTCCTTCCATTTTTCACTTGATGTCCTATCATTGAATCGCCTTTGGCGATTTTATGTTAGAAAAAATATTTTGTTGATGAAGTTTTTACAAAAAAGTTTCAAATAATATTTAAATCCAAAAGGATTGATGTGAAGTATTGCAATAAAATATGCGAATTACAACAATGAAGTGCAAATAGTGTAAGATGTCGAATGATTTCTGAATAATGAATTTGAATTGGGTCTCAATAAAGCCGTTGATAATCATTCTAAGCCTGAAATCAAAAGAACGTAGATATATAAAAATTTTATAGAATGTACAATATTATTCAATCATTTCTCATTTTTATCAAGTCATCAAGAGAAATTAACGATTCGATTTTGAACATAGAACACTTTTGAACAGAAGCTTGAATGATTTATTAATAATAATATTGAATATTTTACACAAACAAATATATATTTTATGTAGCCGGAATGTCAGTATATTGGTTGTTCTTACTTTTAAAAATAATACGCCATATTAATTAGAGTATAAGCTTATCTAATTTCATGTAAATATGTGTTTATTCAATCACATCAAACATGGTATAAAGTAGACATGTGTGCGTAACTTGTTCTGTTTCACAAGTGAAATCAAACTCCAATAGTAACAATTTCACACGTACACTTTAGGTTTTCGTATCGTGTATTGTTGAGTATATACTACTTGAGTGGACATTGCGATATGACAACGTCACAAAAAATAGATCCGTTTCAAAAATTTTTATTTCAAGACATAATAAAACGCTGTCTATTGTATTCCATTCATATATTCAAGACTTTTGATAATCACAAGGCGTCCTGTCATCATATACGCCCTGTCATCTGTTTCTTTGGCATAAATTTTTCTCCAGAAAAATTATTCTCCATTTGTGTTTCATAATATTTGAAGCATATTCTTTGGTTTCATTACATTAGAGATGATTCATTTACACAGTGTTTGGTAGTATAAATAAATACTTAGAACACTCTGAGAAAAAGACCTTTTTGTATGGTGAATAACGTTCCTATTTTTCTTATTCAACTTATCTTTACTGTCTTGACAAAAACTCAAAATTCATTTCAAATTTTAACCATAATCACGGTTATTGTTTTCATCTTTATACCCGAGAGAATAGATAAAAAGAACAAAGCACAGAGCATATTCCCTCTGCTCAAAACAAGCGAATAGGATTGGCATTGATTGAGAAAGAGTTCGTTACAGTTTGAGCGCCTCGATTCAGTAGATTGATTTCATAACGATTTGGCCATATTTCAGGCTATGTTTGTCATATTCTCAGAGGATTGCTCTATCAGTTGCATTTTGAACATGCTTGAATAACATCTGGGAGTTCCAATTCATTTGAAAATTGCATCAGTCCAATGGAGTTATGTTGATTTCTATCATTTCATATATTCTTAAACTAACGTTGTGATTTAAAAAAATGCGGAATTTTTTCTTTCCATTACTTTATTACATAAATATTTCAGAGAAATATCTTTAAATTTACTTTTTCTTCTTTTTTAAATTGTGAACTTCATGAAAATTTTTGCAGAACAACTTGCGAATATTTCGTTTATTTTTCATTATAACTTGCTTTTATCCATTTTACATTGTACATTTTTGTTAAATTTAAACAGAAATATTTTCCAGTTTTGTTAACACTAAATTTTTCGGCGGAATATTATCATTAAATAACATGAATATGAACCAAAGTCTATACATTGGAGCAAATGAGATTTTTATCTAACAAGAATAACACCATGAAATGAATAGAATTGAATTTTTTCGATTTCAACATAGCACGAGAGAAATGAAAACTATATGAATATTGAATGGAAATTGATTTCAAGCGGAGCTTAAAGATAAAATAGTCACGTAATAATAGCAAAATGCCAATAAATTTGTTATCTTTGCCAAACTTTTTACTTAAATCAAAATAAAAATTTTCATCGTGTTAAATTTTAAAAATTTTCTAATTAGTTTGAATATGTGCTGAAGACTAAAAAACACGTAAAAATAAAATGTCTAAAATAAGTTTAATTAGCATAAGGAATAATTTCCGGTATTATTTCAGTTATTTCTTAGATGTTCTTAGACTCCTTTTTCAATATTTTATCTAGTCATGTGAATTTCATTCGAAATAAATATTCAAAAGAAAAATTATTGAAGTGAACTAATGATATGTCAAGAATAGTTATATTTTATATAGTCTTCATTATCTATAATTAATGTAATATATATATGTACTTGCTTCTGAAAATGATATGCATGAGAATATATATATATATACGATATAACAGTTACTCTTACTAGTTACGATTTGTAAACGAATTTGCTTCATAATCGACCAGAACTCTATTGGAAAATATGAATTCACTGAAGTGCGAAGGGAAAATATAGAAACCATTTCATCTCTTCCGCTGGGAAATCTATAGATATTCAGTATTTGGTTACCTGAATTGCTTTTCTTTGGTACGTAAAAATAATAATCTTCACGCAAATTTATGCATTTACTTACTGCCGTTTTTTTTATTTATTTCTATTACCACATGTTACTATATGAATCAGTGCCACTTTTTATTATTCCCTTTATATTCCATCGCAAAGTACTTACCTGAAAAAGAAAAAAAATATAATCGATTAATAAGATGTAAACAACTGAAATAACAACATTTTATTCTATCTCGAAAATTGTTATTTGGGGTTAATAATACTTAATTTAAATTTAATAATCGAGACATCGAGAGTTGAAAAGCTCAAAAAGTCATGGTAATATCGAACATTTGAGTTGGCCCATAACTTGAAACATTTATTGTTCCAACGCTTTTGAGTTCAATTTTCAATCAAATAGCGAATGTTTCGTATGCATCAGATATCGCCTTTATTGCATGTCACTTGACCTTTTTACTTATTCGAAAAATCATTGTACTACCACCATTTGCGCAATCGATAAAATTGAAAAGATTTGAAAACAAATAAAAATCATTGTTCATATCATTTTATGACTATGTCCTTATTGGCTGGTGATTCTTTGCGTAAATGCATTTCGAAGTATTATAAAGATTCAAGAGGGGGAAAACATTTCAAACGTAAAATGGCTAACATGAATTTTAACTGAATATTTTTCTACATTTTCTTCACCTTCCATTGAGAATAAGTGAATATGTGCTGAAGAGATAAAGTAATAGAAACGAGGATTATGAATGGCAAAAAATGCCTGAAAGATAAATAGAGCCATAGCTGGGCATTGTAAGTTGTTGTTACATTTCAATTTCAAAAATGAAGGCATGTGTACATCCATGGCTACCAAAGCCGAAGATGAAAAATCGCTGAGAACAAATAAATATAAATTAAACGAAAAAGTCCAATATATGGATCGGAGCTGAGGCAATATGTTTCATATTTGAATTATGAACGCTGAACAAAAAAATGATACCCATATGAATGCAATTTTTCAATGTACTTTCTTCCATTAGTTCCATTTTCAATTTCGCTTCATGTAATTTTTTTTCCTTCTTTAGTTCTTTTTTCTGTTTGCTCGAACAGCGATTTTCAATGAAATGCGAATTCAAACAGCTCACTCATGTACAACTACTATTGGTAAATCGCCTGTTTTCCGAATGAAATCCATTTTCTCTAAATTTTCACGATTTATATTTTTATCGAGCACATTTTTATACAAGAATTTTCCTGCATTTATGTGGATATTTGATTTAATAAAAAATGATAAAATACAAGCTTTATAACATAGGAAAAAAACAGCAACGTTTATGAAGCACTGCAATGAATCGTTCGTGAAGAATAGTTTAATGTTTATAAGTCAACTATGAACCAGAAAAAGTTCGCTCGATTTGGAATTTGCACTTTCAATTATAGACGATAACGCAAAATGAATAAGTGGGAAACCCTTAAAAGATATAGCAAACCTCATCTGAGCAATAGAAAATTATAAGAGATTGAAAACGGATAATACAAAAAGCATAAGTTTTTCTGCGATGGATTGAGCTTTTCTTGACATTATTCTGAGATTTTGAGATGAACTCAGTTAGCACATGCACTAATTTATTGTATGTATGAAATAAGGGTGAAAATGAGGAGAATGAAATAGCTACATTTTTTGTAAAATAAATCAAATGTCAAAAGTTTAAAAATCATTTGCCGCTTGAATATTACGAATAAAATTACTGTGTATCGAAAGCATTAAATTCAACGAAAACTATGCAATCGAAACTAATTGTTTATGAAATATTGGAAAAATATTTGAATAAGAGTTATTCGAAGTATTTTAAGTGAATAATAAACGACAATTTTGACAAATTTATTGTTATAAAATAAACATTAATTCTATTGTAATTTTGTAATAAAATTATAAGTGTAAATTCTAGAATAATAAGCATTTTATTTTCTAATATTCGATGTTATACCATTAGGATGTCGCCATATATGTGGTCGTTCGATGTCGAAGGGAAAACGCTTTTTTTTTTAGCTTTTTTCAATGAAGTTAGACAAAACTTCGTAAGACTTTTTCAATGCAATTTCGGATATCGAAACTTGCACATCTGGCTCAGTTGATTGAAGAACTTTTTCAATAAAGACAAATGCCAATTTCATGAACCTTTTGATTGTCACTGGATCGATTCTTTTCTTCAAGATGAAAAAGAATACAAACTGATTGAGTTAGGAGAATTCATTTTGACTTGAAAGGTCGAAGACATTCTTGTAGTTTTGTTCTTGGAAAAAACCATACAAAATGAATTTTCCTATCGCCGCGTGGAAAAAAGTAAATTCTCTTTCAACAATTTCGTTGAGTTTCTGATAAATTAAAATAGAATTCAATTGGAAATGAGTAAATTTTTTTTAGAATTGAATTACTTAAATATAAGGAAAAGTGCCCTTTAATGTCTAATTAGCAGGCATATTATAGACATATCGACGAAGGAAATATCGTAAGCTTGCAAAGTTCAAATTATGATATCTAGTTCAGTTTTGCAAGACAATAAGCACTTTAAAATGTTTTTCTTCTATTTGAGATATGTTTGAAAATGTATTGGTCTATTTTCAGTATAGATCATTTAAAATGACAAATGGAATATACCTTTTCCTTTTGAAATAAATTTCGTTTCGTGCAAAGACAGCTCCTATTAATATTAAACATGTAAGAGTTCATCGATATCGTCGTTGGATTAATCCCAGACCTTAAACCTACATTTATTTTTCTCAAGATGAATAAAACATCTAGAATGTCATACGTGGCTTATTGTAAACAAAATTTATCAAACTCTCGAAAAAACTAATATCAATATCGGAGTTGATGCCTGTCAACAGTTGAAAAGGGAAAAACAAAACCTATATCGCTCATATTCATTCGTATTGTCATGTGTTTCAAATATTTTTATAAAAAATAATAAAATTGTACAGTCAGCAAGGCGATGAAACGAGGTGCACGTAGTGCCCACATCTGGGCGCGTAGTAGGCACTACGTGCACCTCGTTTCATCGCCCTGACAGTCAGAAATAAAAGACTTTGGCTTTGCTAATAAATTATAAAACTATGAAACCAAATCATTTTTGAATATGCTTTTTGAAACCTTGTTCATCTGAGTGAGAATGTGGAATACGTTTCCCAGTGCACAAAAAAAGACAATTTTTAATCATGACAGAAAATTGCTGTGAAAATATTTATTGAAATACAATATTAGATTTAGTAATGTTAATATATATTTCTCCATTGCAATGATATATGTAAATATAGTTCAAATATATTAAAAAATGAATAGGTATTACATGTAAATTCTATATAATCAATTCCACACTGTGTGGACCACACATGTCAAATGCACGAAACAATTGATTTTTTTTGCTGTTGTCCTGTTCTGCATTAGGTAAACATGAAGGTACAAGCAATGCTAAGGCCTATGTAACTGAATACAATGTTACATTATCCGCATTTGGATAAAAATGTTGCCGAACAATATGAAAGTTTTATTTATGACGCTCATTTGGTACGCTGTGAGCCTGTGAGCATTTTAGCTTAACTGAATGGAACGAAACATTACCAAACACGTTATATTTATGACAAGGCAGAGAAACTGTTATTATTACGCTCATTTTACCATAATGATGAAATCATTTACACGCATACCAAGACACACATGATGCGAGAATAAAAAACGAATTCTGCCATTGAATGCTCGCATTCTCTTGCTTGAATCTCAACTGTAACAGATTTTTCGACAATTTTATTACATGCTCGTTTTAAACGCCCCTATAAATTCGATATTCAAGATAAATTATTAAAATATTCTCTGTTGATTGAGATTTTGTATGCACCCTTACATTTAAAATACATCCAATTTCAAACATAACATCGAGTACACTGTTTTAAAAAGAAAAAATAAATCTACTAATATGGCCAAATAGTCGTAAACATTTTATATCTATAAAGTTCGAATCATACGACTCTTTTGATACAATCTAAAATCTTAGAAAAATATGTGGGAACTTTCAGTTACCTACTTTTATACATCTCAAACTTGGCTTAAAGCAATGTAAATAATACAAGTTGAATTCCAAACAAATTTTTTAAAAATATTCTTCTATACTGAAATGAATTGTATCAATTCTCGATTGTTGAAATTTTCACTCTATATTTAACATGTATTGCTCAAGAAAAATGGCCAAAACCCCGCGTAATTAATATCTAAATGATTCAAATTTAATTTGTGTGTAACATTAAAATTCAGTTGGTATTTATAGAGACAATCGTTTGCAGAAAAAATGGAGAAATGACTTTTTTTTTAATATTATTAGCATTCTGTTTATAAGTTCCTTAACGAATGTTGATTTCGATAGTACTCATTATGAGTGAAGAGCATTGTGATTTAATGTTCGTACATACGTGAATTATAAATGAAAACTGTGTTTTAAGACTGTTTCAAAATCTGCTTCGATTGTCACTGAAAACATAGATTAAATTTCGAAAGCTTGTTCATCTAGGTGAAGAACTGACATGATCAATTCTTTGTCACTTTCATTAATGAATAGATTATAACCGCTGAACCGTATAAACTGCAGTTCTGCACAAAATGTTTGCGTTCATTGAAAAGATATTAAATGAATTATATATGTCGTGTGACAAAATTCTCACAAATACTTGTTAACCAAAGCTGGTGATATGTAAGCATATAATGACTTCGTTTACATCTTTTCCTTTTTTTTCTACTTTCTTTTATATTGGTTACCTATAGAAGTAACAATGATTTTCATTTTACCATGCATGAGAATTCTAGCAGAAAAACAAAAACAATGAAAATGGTATGTATACATACAACGAGAAAACAATTACTGTGGCACACAATTACAGAACATGTAAAATGAAATGAGCAAAAAATGGCTTGATGGAAAAAAATGCTGAGAAAATGATACATTTAATGTTGGAATAGACGTTAATGACATTGCAAAATGTCTTTTGTCATACCATAAAGAAAGCTGAGATAAAGAGAAAAATAACTTCTTTTCATATACATAACGAAAAGCACTTCAGTCTATGCCATTTGGTCTTTTATAGCAAGAAAAGGGGAAACCAGTGCAAATGCATTGTTTGCAAAAAGTACCAAAGAAAAAGAGATAATGTGATGAAATGTATTGTCTTGCTGTGCCTTGTCTCGTATTGTATTGCATTTCACTAGAAACTTTTGTGAATAAAAAATAAGTATAGAAAAGAATTTAAGTTCTGATAAATGGAAAAAAAAAATATTGAATAGTTCATTTAATATAATATAAAATTAATGCCAAGTATTTCTTATTCGGAAAAAGTTAGTATAGTCTCAATCAAATGCTTCTGTTGTCATAACTCATAGCATTATGTGCGTAAATCAACGATGATAATTGATTAGTATTGTAAAAAATCAATAAAAACATTAAATGCTTTCAAGATCTTTGTAGATTGTAAGTTTTTTTTATTGAAACTATTAAGTTCAAGTACCATATACCATATCTATTAATTGCAGAATTATATCAAAATTTATCTTCTCGTCATCTTGAAAGATCATATGAATTATTCCCTAAATATGGATAAGAGAAATATATCAAGAGGCCACAAATTAATCGATATAGTAGAGCTCGGCATGAAATTAGTGTCGCGTCATCTACTTTATTTATGATGCCGTTGACCATTAAAATCTATTTCATACGAATAGTCTTTATAGAAACCACAAATGATAACCGTATCATAGTAGACAACCATTTTAGTCGATTAAGTTAAATGTGGATCTATAGTCGGTCGGAAAACATTTTAAGCATTCATTTGAATTTGTAAATGCACAGAGGGTGTTATAAAATGATGGATGATACAGAATAATTCATACCAACGTTATTGTTTTTTATCCATTTGATGCTTAAGCATTTTCAGAGCTAATCCTTAGCATCTATATATGTTAATGGCAATGTAACAAGGATAAAATTATTTTGGGATGTAAATGTGTTGGCACACGTTATTTTTGCGTGTATTAAAAAGACAGAAACATAGGGTGAATCTCAAAAGTCTTTATGAAATGTCAAATGATAACAAAAATAATTTTTTTTGCTCAACACATGAAAAATATTTTGTTATGTATTTATATTTATGTAATTTTGAATCTTATATCCAGTTATGTTTCTCTTATTTATACGCCTGAATTTACCCCCTGTATTTATGTGAATTGTCACACCATTGCTGTTGCTTTTGAATTTGCAAAAATGTGTTTATATTGTGATTCACTAAAAGCATTCCAAAAATTTCTATGTAAATAAGTAAAAATTCTTCAACACTCAAACATAACAGAATACATTCCTTGAAAAACACACAAAATGAAGGGAAAAGGGTTTCAACATGAATCATTTATTTATTCAAGTCTTTATGCATATGAAAATAAAAATAGGCTATCTATACAACACATCAAATATCATAGAAATAGGCGAAGGCGCGGCGAAACAACAAAAACTCAACATGAAAATAAAATTAAGCGTGAAGAAGTTATCAGAAGCAAATGGATTTCATGAACCAACTGAGGCGACATGATTTTTTTTACTGTCTAGTCTATGCTTGCTTGCTTTTTTTTCTTGAGCATCGATGGTATGCAAATCATTTCGGATGAAAAAAAAATATTTACATTTTCGGATTGTATTCAAGTTTCTTTGCGATTTCTTCATCCATTTATTCTTTGAAATACCAATTGAATTTTAAATTATATGATTTTGCTCTCATTGATTTTTCTTTCTATAGCCCAAAGTTAAATTCATTCATATAGAGATCTTTGAAATAAATCATAGCGAACGAAAAATTGATTTCTATTTTTAGATTTTCTGAAAATTAATAGAAGAATCTTAGTTTAAAAATAGTGCAAATCTGTTTTTATTAACAAATATTATCGAATAAAATTTTAAGAAATGCTGAAATATGTAATTTCCCAGGAAAAACGCAATCAAGTTCTATTTTAATTCTACAGCACATTTGCTTGAAAGCAATTAAGATATCTCATCTTATCGTATAATTTTAATAGATTTATTATCTTCATTTTTTTGCAAGCATAACGATTTTGTCAAACATTTGGGGCGTTCTGGGTTTGTGTCATGCATACAACAAGATGAAATGCAAAATACTCAACATTATCCAAAATTACGCGAGTTTAGTCTATATTCTTTCAACAAATCTTGATGATTTTGTATAAAGTGAATGAAATTTTTTTCTGAATTTCATTTTGAAAAGAAAAAAAAAACATTATTGCTGTGTGTGAAGAATTTTGAGCATAAATCAACGTTTCGAATATACATGTCATGTTCAGAAACGCGGAGATAACATGTCGATATTACAATAATAAAAAATTCTTCCAATTTCTGTCTATAATATGAGATTGTGAACATATTTTTCAAATTGAATCACGGAATTTCCATGAACTAAAGTGACAATAAACATTATTCTGATCCGCTTTGTTTTGTTTATATACCTATATACACGCATCTCCTAACTTTGAATGATAAAAAAATAAGAAAAAGCTGTATCATAAAGTATGTGCAAACCAACAAAATGCTCAAAAGAAATCCATCAAAACTTGCTGCTAGTCATTCCACAGTGAGAGGGAGAGAGGGAGAGAGAGAGAGAGAGAGAGAGAGAGAGAGAGAGAGAGAGAGAGAGTCAGAGAGAGATAAAGACAGAGAATGAAAAAATTGTCGAGAATTGCGTTAACACGATGAAAATGTAGAAAAACCGCGAAAATAAAAAAAAGCGGAATATGAGATGACAACAATGAAACACACGCAAAAAAATTGATAAACCATCTACAGTGACAGAATATAAAATGTTCAAGTCTATGCCGTGAACCTTTTGCTGTTATACAAAACGGTATCTGAATTCATAATATTTTCATTGTATGTGCTTCAAACATCCTCACTCCGATAACAAAGGGAGTCATACTTCTACTATTCTCTCATGCAACCTGATTGAAATGATATTCTGACATCGGGGGTTTTCACACTAAGTTGATGTGTCCAATAGAATAGAGAGAAAAATGATTAATGAACCGTATAAAACAAATTTTAAAGGAAATTAATTCTATTTGTGTGAATTGATGAAATGTGAAATTTTTTTCCACTTACGTTTCGTTGTCTTCGTTTTTTCTTTTTATCATCAGCCATGACAGAGCATACACTTTCGTAACGTATTCTCACATGAAACTTCAGTCAGGATTAAGATTATATATGTAAATATATGCGGTTAGGCGTGTTGCTTCCATTCATTTTCCTCGCTTATTTGTTTTGTTTTGCCATGAGAAGATTGTGATGAATGACAGGATGTTTTTATGATGGTGTAATATATTTGCGACGTTAAGCGCACACAAATACACACATATGCACGCAAACATATCTTGAAAATAAACAAATTCTTTTTATTTAGAAAACCGGAAACTGTTTTCCCATTTGACACGCAATATACAATCAAATAAAATGCAAATGCATTTTATCACATCGACGAAGAGGACGAAATGTTGGAGACAAAAAAACCATACAACTTTTGAGTGAGAATGTGCACTGTGATCTGGCAAAATTATCATTTCCTTCAGTTGACTTTACGTACCAAATCGATCCGTTTCCATACATAGAGAAAAATGTGAACGCATTAAAATAGCACATCGTCTAGTCATATATTCGTATCAGTAGCGTTGGTATTTTATCAATGCAGCCGGATATCTGTCGCCATTCACACTATTTTCCATTTTTCCAATATTATTCGTCGCCGCTGAATCGATGCATAAAATAGCATAAAATGAAAACGTTATTGCACTATATTGATTTTGGTTTTGTATATTTTCTCTTATACTCAAAATATACACACGTCATCAGATATTAAATTCCAAAGATCCATCAATTTCATTCGAGTAAAATGGAAATGAGTTATTTAATGGTTTCTTAATTGAAAATTGGGCGGATGCTTTTCAACACGAAAAACCCGTACATGTCTAAATGAAGCATGATTAAATGTAATTGTAAATGTTGAAAGTTCTCTGCATGCATGAGAAACTTCCCTTGAAACGATGAGAATGATTTTTGATGAAGAATCATCATCATCATCATCATCATCAGCGTGCTTAATAATTTCAACAATCTACCAAAACTTAATTTTTCGCCATATTTTATGGACATGATAAACTTTCCGCTTTACATACAGCATTTATAATGAAAATTGTTGTTGCAAATCACATTTCAAATTAGTGCGAAAACGCAGCAATGATTGCCAAAGCTAACTGAAGTGAATAGTTCGAATTTCATCTTGCATGAAGGTTTCTATTCATTTCAAGTTTTCTTATATTCTCTGGGTGCGTCTGATTCTCTCAATCATGGAATGATTAACAGAAATGCGTTCTAGTTTTAGTAATTAATTCCGTAATCTCAAGACAAAAATGATTGCCAAATATAGTAAACAGTAATCCGAATTTCTTTCATACTTTTTAGAATCAAAATTCAGTTTCAAAACCATAAAGTTATGTGTTATATCATACATTCAGCGCTGTAGTTAGAAACAAACAGAATGCAAAAGTCATGAATATCAACTCAACTCACATTTCTCTGAATTCGTTTTTTTTTTTTGTTCCGTGTGTTTAAAGCACTAATTATAAGGATTGTCAAGTACATATCACAAGCTTTCGTTAAGCATTCATGTGTTTTATGTGATCTAAAACATCGTGAAATGAATGCAAACCGAAGTCAGTGTTATGAGTTGGGAAATGTTATGTTCTAACGCATCAAATATGTCGGTGCTTTTTATGTGAAACAGAAAGGACGATGGAACGGTAAGTGATTAAGTCAATTAAATGAATTCAAAATTGGCTTTTGGTTTGAGCAAATTTAATTTAGATATTAGATTGTTGTGCGCTAGAGCGTAAGAGGCATTCTATTATTAAAAGTCTTTGGTCAGCCATATTGTCCAATATAGAATTTAACTCCTCAATGAAATGCACTTTTTTATGCCATTCAAACAATTTCAATTAAGCCAACATAAGTATCAATTTGAAAGCTGATTAAATATTATGTGCCACTGCACACGTTTCGCCAAATATTCGATGTGAAAATTGAGTAAGTTAAAAGAAGACAAGTCTTTGTGCTGCTTCTAATTCATGCTGTCAATTGCCCAGTTTGTTGTAATTAGCTTTGAGTGGAATTTAATTCAATATTTCGAGTCAAAGCTCCAACAATATACCTTAAATTCCTTTGATCTTGAACGTTATCAAATATTGCTCGAGTACTTAATCAGCACTAATGTGATGATTCGGTCCACGATTGAGCTTGTGTATCACTATTGAAGGTTTTAGATCAAGTCTATAGACTCATGAATTCAAAAGCACCTAACAATCTGAAAAATTCTGTAACTGACGTTTGGCAATAAACAATAGCGTCTCTTTGGATATTGCCATAGAACTACATGTTCGTGTGACAGCAATAGCTAATATACAATGCACACGAACACATTTCTTTCACACATAATGTGTAGTTCAATGGCAATTGCCATAGAGGCGCTACTGCTTACTTTCGATGAATTTTCCGAAAATTAATACATTAATTATTATACATATACACGTTTCTTGTCATTGCATGAATTCCATCTTTTTTTATATTTGGTTAATTAAATCGATAGTCGAACAAAAGATAAAAACTATTGAATAAGGATAAATAATGGAAATAAAAGTTGTCTGACGTTGAAAAGTTCGCAACTAGTATTATATTCTTGTTTTTTTTTCTTTTGTAGAAGATCATTTCCTCTATTCAATAATTATTATTCCATCATATAAAAAATTTTGCTCAACATTTTATTTTTCAATATGAAGTTTGTTAAGTTATTTTCACTCAAATCTGAGCAAATACTCGGAATTTTATCATTCGCGACAAATTGGTGTTCAATAAAATTTGTTTCTGTCGTATGAAAATGCTGTTCTCGTTTACGCTTCTGAGCATGTGTTTGACTTTCAACTAATTGAAATTCAATTAAACATGGCGCTTACAAAATATAAATATTTTTTTATGAAGCACAATAATCAAATGAAATATAATTTAATGCGCAAAATGGTGAAATGTAATTTATTTCACCCTCAGAACATTCTCAGAAACATTTTTAAAATCAAAATGCTATGCTTTTGTGAGAAAAAGATAAAAATGATGAACCATACCGAAAGTTCTTGCGAATAAAAACTTCGTTTGCATTGGAAATCAGTCAAAATGTGAAATAACATTCAATATTACAAGAAAACCCAGCACTTCATCCATCTTTTTTCCGAAACAACGTTATGGCATTGGGTACATGCAATTAATTCATGGTATTGATTTTTCATTTGGTCAGCTTGAATTATACGCAAATGAACAACGAATTTTCAATGATTTTTTTTTCCTGTTACGATAACGAATATCATTAACGACAATAACTTTTCCATTAAATGAAAATATATTTTGGGGAATCTATTCCATTTGATATTCTTAAATGAGAGCTTGATAGTGATAAGCAAACCTATCATCAAAATGTAACTTTAACAATGTTGAATGTGCATGATAATCGCAGCTCAAATGTTTCTTTGTATATTTAAATTTTTGCACATCAAAGCGCCTCTTATGGAGAAATCGAAATTGAATATAATATACAACAATTAACTGTCATTGACAGCCTTTCACAATATGAACGTCAACGACAGTGTCAACTTAAATCATGAAGTAATATTAAATAAACGGTTGCATAAAATACATTCTATCACCACAACCAACAAATGTAAACAAACCGTTACAAATCACAACAAATATATAAAAATACGGCAAAAAACTTAAATGATCCCATTGAAATTCTGACGCGTGAGCATTTGGCGCAATGATGAAGCTGTAATCTACATTTACTCCAACAATTTGAGCTACGATGATAATTTTCCATTTGTCAGCAAATCGAAGCATTTTGTATTTATCATTTCGAGCATTGTTGCTATTACAAATTATTATTACATATGACTCACTGCAATGACTATAGTGTAGCAGTATTTATAAGCGACAGTTTTACGCATAGAAAAAGCGGAGAAGTTGTTTGTGAAGTTGTGTAGACATTAAAGTCTATTAATAATATTTGATTTAAATGTCAAGTATCCATTTTATTTCCTTGTCGTAATGACAGGTGCATGGATATGAGGGTATCTGAGAACATTTTGCAAATTTCTCTCGTGACTTTCGATATTTGTGACAAAATTTTTGTTATAAAAATTTAACAATAAGAAAATGGGGAACGTGTACGGGTTGATTACATTTAAACAAAGAAAGCCCAACGTTTCGTTTCGTGAATCTTACTTTCATTCAAAATGATTAGAAAATGAAAATTATAATACGTTCAGTATCATTACGGTATATGCCTATTGAATTCATTAGCGGTAAATTTGTTGAGGCACGTGGACCTTATCTATCTTTTTAATTTTCGTCAAACTAAATGGTTACGAATAGGTTCTAAATGAACACACAATTGATATGATTTAGCTTGTATTATATGGTTTGGAGCAAATACAAAGACCGAAGAACACATACGCAAAGCCGTTTGCAATATCGTTTGAGTGAACGTGCAGAACAATTCATTTCTTTTATTTGTTTGTAATTCCAGGCGCAATTTATTAGCTGGTTAATATATTTGACATTGCTCAGAACCAGTGGTAACCTCGGCAACATACATATGCAATACAAAACCATTTGACATGATCTACGCGTGGTGTTCATCCTATGAATTTTTGCTTGGTATCATTTGTGTTGCCTTGATGAATATTTCTATCAAGTTATGTTGTAGTGCCTTGACGTCTCACGTCGCTTCAAATTTAGGCAACGTGCTGATTTCGATTTTTCGCAGCGTGATCTTTGTGCTATCGCTGCTATTCTATTTTCAGCATCTTGCTTGTTGGTCAGGCAGCTCACGTAGTACATAAGATCCATATAAGCATTGAATTGATTCCACACAATAACATTCGCATATACAATACACACATATATGAGCTGTTCATCATTTTGATGTGACTTTTTCTTGTAACAGTGAAACTGTCTAATTCGATATTCTCAGTATTTTTTTGGTCTCGAGATGGTAGTCATACAGTTCGACAACATCTCTTTCTTATTGTACCAATGTTGTAGAGCAGCAGAGCAACTCTATTTTTTTCTCGCTACTCTGTGCTCTGTATTTTTATATCATTGCTCGATAGAATTTTGATGAACTACAAATGTATTTTACAGAAAAGTTCAAATTATGGACTACTGGGAAGTGTTACAATCAGTAACTACTTGTGTGTGTGCCTTTTTGCCACAAAGTTTTGAAAACATATTGCTACTATTCAGTGACATTATCGATTCATTGTGATATACGAAACAAGCAAACCTTAATCTCACTAAAAACTGTAATAGACAACACTTTTAAGAGAATATTCTCGTTTCTGTTTTTAGTTTTCTGCACATGAGGCACAACAAACATTCATATATTTATTTCGATATACATATGGATTTGACATAGAACGGTTTACATACAAATATACACTGGAGAATTGTAAATGTGAACGTGTGAGTGTGAATACGAATGACTAACGATTAAACCAAGCAACTGAAGGATTTATCGAACTGAAATGAATATTGGAATCATACAAATGAAATTCATTGTCGATTTAATGATGTCAATACACATAAAACAAGCGACGAATATGCGTCATGTGTTTCCATTTTATACATAAAATGTTGTCCCTGGTTTTTATGAGGCCATATGAAATCCAACATAATCTCTTATTATCATTTGGAGAAAGATTTTGTTCTCTGATTTTTATTTTGTTTGACAACATCTTCGTACTTTGGTGCTTTCAGCTTATTTAAATCGAAATGAGACACAAGCTGGCTCACATTCTAAGCCAAATAAGAATTGACGCAGAAGCTTATATTAGTCAGAAAAGATTTCATCATTTGCTCGTAAGTAGATGCGCAATGAATAAGAAAATAATTGATTTTCACATGGTTTTTTTATCTAATGGAAATGATGAGGGAGAAATGGAAATGAAAATGAATGCTTTTTACACAAGTGTGTCACTTTGATTAATTTGCTCAGTTATACAATTGCATACAGATGAATATTTAATTTAATCAATGGAATCACTGTTTCGAATGACAATCTACAGAACCGAGAGCTGTACATTCGTTTAATTACAATAATTGCACCAATTCAATTGTATTGAATTCAATTTTCAGGCTATTTCTGAATCGAATCGAATTCCCATCGAAATTGTTTGAGAATGTGTACAGAATTCTAATGCCAATAAAAACGTTTCATTTTAAAATATCAAAATATGTGTTTCAATGATGTATACACTTTCAATTAATTCATGCAATTTTTCACGTCGCTGACAAATCAATTTCAGAATGGCAATGTCTGCGGCAGAAAATTTACAAAATAAAACATATACAGTTATTATTCATGAGGAATCGATTGCGCGGAGAATTCATGTCTACGAATTCAATAGAATATTGAACAGTTTTGGCAATGTTGAAACGGTAAGCACAAGAAACGTTGCATATAAATAATTGTGCACTCGTAATATTGAAGTGTCAGTTGCAACTGTAGTTATTTGAATTGGATTCCAAAATTATTACATGTCATTGACTTAATTGTTTAACATTATTTGGAGTATGGTCGAGATAATATATGCAAGCTTTTAATCGGTTAGAGAATGCATTGTTGTACGTTAAAATGTAAAGAGCATACATTATATTGATCTGCATTTAAGAGTAAATAGCACTGTTATTCATAATAAATATATTTCAATAGAAATTTACAACAAAGTTATAAAGATAAAAGAAAAGTGCTTACATTCAATATATGCAGACTTTCACATTTGAACAAGCTTTGGTATGTAACAGCAGTAAATATTTAAATGTCGAAATATGAAAATTTGTTCTGAATAAAAATCGAGATGAAATTGACCTGAATCATAATTTGAACCCCTTTTACACTTTATTGATCAAGTTTAATTCATTGGTCTTAATTTGAATGTGATTTGATCAAGTGGTCTAGGCTAAGAGACAATAAATTTTGATTTATTGACCGGAATTAAATCATTTAATGGCAAGCGGCCTAATTGTTTGGCAAACAAATTAATATTCAGGACAATATTGAAGAAAGCGATGATAGGTAAGCTTTCAATACGCATTCCTATAATAACAAAATATATATTGTATTAAAATGCTACATTACTCGAAATTGTATAACATAAAATGTCTATTATAATACACACATTCGCCTACATCAATGTAATATAAATATAATTTTGAATAAAAGTTCTTGTTTATTGATTGATAATAATTAGGTAATCAATTTATTTTTCCAAAGATGATGTTCAGTTTGCTGAATATGAGATTTACTCAAGATTAACTACTTCAACAACGGATCAATCCGAATGCTTTTTTAATTGAATCAAAATCATTTCACAATAAAACTTTCCAGACTCTTATATGGAAAAGTATGAAATAAGGATAAATAATATAGTACACATTGTTAATGTGGATGAAATCATCTTTTTTCCCTTATTGTTGAAAATCTCTTTCTTGTCGGTAGTAGGGCCAATTGAATAAGAATCGCGCACATATAATCCACTTAAGTACATTATGACACATTTTCAATGAACAGCAGAACAACAACTGGGGATAAAAAAAAAAGATATTTACGGCGTGGTCCTTTTATTAGCTATTTCATTGTTAATCTATTTCATGTATTCAGACACCAGAACAGTCAACTTGGAATGCTTGTGTAATTCTTTTTTCGAGAGAGAAAGGAAAAAATCCAAAAAGAAATATGGAGCTAATCAAATTCGATAGAATCAAAATGAGTTCTTTGTTTGTTTATGCTATGCGTTAGGCATTCACATACACACATAGCCCACAGTGAAAGTCATGTAGCTATTTATTTATTTATTTATTTATTCTTTTTCCATCCTGAGATGCGTACTTTTCTGCTGTTGACGTTATATGTTTATTATTGACAAAGTTTCGAAATGTAGTATATAAAGTATTCACATTGAATTAGACGGAAATCGGCCCGTGTTCAACATCAACGATGAAGAAAGTGAATCTGCTTCGGAAAGTTTTCAGTAGAATTTTGATCTTATACCAATTTTATACTCGCACATATTAAACACAATTGAATTTGGATTGGCTATTTAGAATAGCGGTAGTTCAGCCACTTTCATTTTGTTTGCGAAGAAGTAATACGAACAAAAAATATGCCCCCCCTGCCGTATATCGTATTTGATGTATATAACATTTCCTAAATTCGAAAGAGAAAAGAATGAATTGATCAACTTGGAATAATTTTGTTTAGATATTCGTTAAGTACACTTGTGACTACACTCGAATGCAACAACTTTAAAAGTTGAATAAAATTTCTTGAATGTACTTTTTTTCATATTTACTGATAAACAGCATTCAAATGATCTAATGTTTGTGGTAATCAGACGGAATTCAGAAAAACAAGAAATTCACTTAATGTTAATGAAAAAGAAAAAGAAATGTTAAGACCATTACAGAAACTATCATGTACCGAGCTGAAATTTCAAAATATTCAATTTATCATGATAGTATATTAGTTTTGCCAACGACTCTAGGATGAAAATATAATATCCTATTCGGAAATCAAATATTTCATGGACTTCAGTTGCGAATGATTCGAATTTCCACTTTTCTATTTCATCTGGTCATTTTCAACCAGATTGTTAAAGAATGTGCAAAAAATAAAATCAACGTAATAATCCTTGCTATTTGCTTGCATAGTTATTTTGTCCAATCCGATGTGGAAACCAACATACAATTTTAAATTGTTGTAATTTGAACCTGACATTCAATTTACGTACTCTTTCCATAATAAAATGGAATGGTAAAAATAAGGATATTTGATGATAGAATGATGATAGATCATCGCATGCTGAGCTGGGTGTAATTTTGATGCAAAATCATGCTGTGAAACTGCTAACAATCCAGTTAAAATTATGAATTCCTTGTCACATTCAACTAACTCCAACCAATACACTGAAGAAGTTGAGATACAATTTTAAGTTGTAATTTCATAACAATTCCATGTTTTTTGTCATAAAAACCTGTCTATTTCGAAACCATTCTTTTTTTTTCATATTCTAATCAACTTTTTTCTCTCTATCCAATGTTTTTATAGTAGTATTATAAAACTGCCCAGGTCAAGTTTGTGCAAATCATTTTTACAAAATGCGCATGTTCCATGGGCCGCTTTGTGTATATCAATTTAAAATTGTTGAAAACATCTCTCCTTCGTAATCATCATTATCATCATCATTCATAACAGAATTTAAACCAAATGTAAGAGCAGAAAATGAAGAACAAAAAATCTACTTAACGAAGAGGCCAAAAACAAGCCAAATATAAGACAAAAAAAAATGGAAAATACTTTTTAAAACATTTTTCAAATTCTCATTGTCAAGTTGGTAAATGCAATTTCGCGAGCAGAATTTGTACACTTTTTTGTGTTGAAAAAAAGTGTATTTGAATGCAGTTTTTTATCAGCCAGCTCGGTCCATTCTTAACAGTTATTTGAGTTGTATTCAGGTACTTTGCATTACATTTTTTAAAGGAATCTCAAATTTCATATTTTGCATAATTTCCTGCTTTATTGTTACCTCAAACATGAGTATTCCGAAGTCGCTCTGTCAAATACATAATAGCATTACATTTTGAGTATAAAACGTATCATGAAATTTAATTTTTTCGCATTGAAAATTGTGGAAGGTTAAAATAGAACGTAAACAGCTCGACAGCAACATTCTATTAATGTTGCGAGATACTTGTTTTGGTGTGACTTTTGTAACTTTGATGATGAACTTGTGAATAAAAATGCGAGGCACTTGCACTTAAATAAATTCCACAAATAGGAAAAAATCCCGAGTAGAACATATAATTCACATCAAGAAAATGAAATAACGTGAATATCTAGAATACAAATTGTAATAATCCAGAGTGGATGCAAATCTTCACATATATGTGATCACACATAAAGGAAATGGAAAAACATAAATGAGACAAAAATGCGATTTCTCTTTTTTTGTTGCTTTTAACTTATTTAATATGTCAAGTGGTAGAAATGACATCGTTTAAATGTGAAAAAAAACATAAGCGTGCAACTCATTTTTATATTCGATTTCTCTCTATATACGTTCAATTTTTATTATTGCAGCTCACGAAATATTAGCACTGTTTGCAATTTACGCGATTTCTGAAAATGTATTCAAATCCTGCAGCATTTGAAAAATGATTATAATCATTGTCTGCATAAATTTAGTGAAGAAACTTTTAATTGGATTTTAAAAATGTATGCACAAAAAAGGCGTTAATATGGCGCTATGTTTCTTTTTCTCATCAAATTATTCTGGATCATATGCTGCATACACAATTCATTCAATTTAAAATGTAAAAAAGATGTTTGACATTTTCACGTTCTGCTATAATTCAAGCGTGAAAGTACAGATTCTTACTATTACATAAAGTAAGTTTCTATGGCTTGAATTGACTTGGCTTCTAGTGAACATTTTTCAACTTGAAGTTTGCCGCGCATTTGTACCGTGTTCACGTTATCAAGTATTAATAAGGAAATGCTCGATTGAGACTCATACATACTTTGTAAATGACGATCCTGCTCCCATTCTTCATTCTTATTTACCACTGGTAAAAGTTTTCAGAACTTTCACGTATGTTTAATGCATTAAAGCTATAATTCAACATTTCAACGAGCTCGACTTCTCAAACTGCTTATGATAAAATACTTGGAATTATTATCTCAGCTCTCGTACAAACTATCGCAAGTAAATAATTTCTCAACATAAAATTCCAGTGAACAAAATTTATATGTAAACACCGGCATCCATAAAATTATATACGAATCGAAAATATTGGCAATAGAAAGAAATGCGAAAATGCAAAACCCCCATTTAATATGGTTATAATGTTATAAGAACGTTTTGGAACTTACCGAAAACGCTTTGAGAAAAACGAGACATTGAATTATGCCTTCCATTGTATCGCCAGTTAGACAAAATGTACCAGTTAGATGACGTCCCTTTCGACCAACAGCTGTGGCTAATGACGCATGCACAAGTGCTCGTCGAGGATTTTGTCCATTACCGTTTGGTAAATTTGCCGGCAATGGGTTTACACGTATTATTCGTTCGATTGAGTCCATAGTTCAAGTTGTTGAAAATTTTTTTTTGTTTTTTATTTACACTTTTTTTAATTCAATTTTCAACTGAGTTTTGTGTGCTGTTTGGCCTTATGGTGTGCAAAATCACACTTTACGTGATTTAACTGCAAATACTGAAAGCATTGTTCTTCCTAGTTATCACCACAGCTATATAGTGTACCTTAACACACAATCATTTTTATTTGTTAATTTTTAGCTTTGGTTGCACTTTTTTCCATTTTAGCACCAATTATATTTTATTTCTGAATCGTTGTCAAAAGTTTTGAATTCCAAAATGTTCTTTTTTATGCTTTATTTTAGTATAAAAGTTCCAAAATCTGATTCAATTAGTAAAAATAATCCAAAGTCACATATGTCTGTTTCGTGACCTTCACAAAGTATAAAATATTATATTATTTTAGTCAATAATTTGCCAAACGTAATCAGAAACAATAAACCAATTGTGAAAGATATAAACTATGGAAAGAAATCGGTTGCCAATTTGACTGGGATAACTTGAGATATTAATAGTCTTGCGTTTATTGTAAATTTTGCAAATGTATGAATCTAAAAATGATTAAAATACACAGGATACAATGGATGGCATAGCTTTGAAAATTAATAAGTGGCTTTATCTTACTAACAAAATGCAGTTATTACGTAGATGTTAAGTTTTCCAAATTAGGAACTATATTATTGAAATGATTTCAAATTAATTATGCTGACTTTAAACAAATTAGGGATTTTTGTGAGATTATGATGACTGTTAGATTTGAATATGTTAAAATGATAAGATTTACAGAAGAAATAATTAGGTCGTTTATATTGATTTTTAATGATAAATGCTCTTCAGAATTGGTTTCAATCGAGTGAATGATTTTAAGGAAACTGTGCTCCATGTATAGAACATAAAAATTATCAAAGAGTAAATGGATACTAATTATTAGCGAATGGTAACTGTCCTAACTTATTACATCAGCTGATTTATCAACGAGCCGGAAAATTTGTTCTCAAAAACATTTTAAACAAAATTGTAAATAAGTGTTCAGCATTGAAGTCTAATATCAACAAAAACACTAAATGCCAAAGCCCGAAAAATCACCATAAACACAAACTAATCACAACATTCTCGGTCCTAGTACACTTTATTGCATGAAATCTAGTGGTAGAGCAGTAAATTCGTCATTACTTAAACAATAAAAACATGCTGTAGATATCAGGCTTTATGGAATCTGTTTTGGTTGATGTTTTTAAACGTTGAGTTTCAATGTTTAATGAATTATGTAATAAGTCTCGTAGTTGACGTAAAGATTATGGGTGACTAAAATGAGAGGCAAGACCATGTTCAAGTACCTTTGGCATCGCTTGTCGCTGTGTGTATTGCAATGGAACATGTAAAACAAGTCGAATTTCGTACCCAGTCACTTTATATTATGTATGAAGAGGAAAAACCTCATGTGAATTATTTAATAGCAAAAACTAATCGCATTTCTTGTTGTCGTTTTATGTACATGTAGTTTGTGTCACCATAATGAAGTACTTAGAAAAACCAAAACAAGTCATCAACGGAACCAAAGTGGAAAACACAACCTCAAGAAGATATATATGTAATATGTTCTCTCATCTCATCTCATTTCATCTCATCTCAGTTCACGCGAAACGGATTACCAATCTCAGGTTCAAATGATGGGAAAAAAGTAGAACAAATCATTCTTCTTCATCTGATCTTAGCGAATCAATAGTGAATGACGAGGGGTCGGTTGAAAGGTACTAAAATATGCATGAGAACGTTAAAATATACACGAAGAGTTTAGTAGAAATTTGCGTTGTTATGGATGAGATTTGCATACAAGATCGTTACACTAGAGCTTCTGTGCTCAATTGTTGATGTGTTGTTGTGGGTGTCACTTCAATTTTAAACTATGCTAAGCATATGTCAGGGCAAACGATTTCTTTGATTTATTTGGATACTTTTGACATGTGAGTTGAGAGTAATTTTATTTTGCTATGCGGTTGACTTATGTGCCATTAATTATAATCATGGTATCAACCGTAATTATGAATCTGGTTTGTCATGTCAAAATTTAATGAATACCTCTGGTTGGTTATATCGATTATGTTTGACATATTCCATGCCCCAAGCTCTCAACTTGAATGATATGTTTGACCTTTTTGTTGGCAACGCACATTTTAAATGTTTGGGTGGATATCAGGGGATTTTTTCATCTTTCTCAATAAGAATCATGCTGAGCGGACAGAAAATTGGTGTAAAATTAAAATGAGGTCTGAATATACATATAATCTGCCAAGCATTTCAACTTGAACAAATGCATGAAGTTCTGAAGAACAAAGACTAATGCATAACATGAGACAATGCATTCCCTATACTGAAATGGCAAAAGTACAAATTCGTGTAAAATATTTCGAGAAGCCAAACCAGTAAATGCAAACTTCATGTTTTTCTGTTTTGTTTGTTTGCTGTTTGTTTTTAGCTTGCAGTGAATGTTCGCATCACAAAATCTAGGATATTACACATTTACACAAAGCGCAAACATATTGGATTGTGGATTGTCTGTTCATACACATGAGCATAACTTATCTCATTCGTTTTCTCTGTACCAACTTCCTCCATCCTAAAGCATTTGCATATAACACATTTGGCAAAACAAAGCAAGTTTCATAATGTATATATCTTCGTTTTCACTTTGCTGAAAATGGATCAGGTGTGGTGCAATGTAAACTCCGAGATAGCATACCCACATAGCAATTGAATTGGCTCACTTGGCTTGCCACTTTTTTATGGTTTCTTTTCAACATTGAAAAACATATAAACGCGCCAAAATTAATGTGCCTTTATTAGCAAGTAACACAATTGTGAAAGCCAAAAACTTTCCGTGAAAAAAGTACTTGAATATCAAGAAGCAAAAAAAGATGTGACATTTAATATGCATCTAAAGTTCGAAACGCATAATAAATTTTGCTTGCTAAATTAATGAAAATTATGTACGGAAGAGAAATTGATTCGGTTTAAAATTATTGAGACGATAATGGATTCTTGTGTATGTTGAGATTTGTTGGTGTGGTAATCATGCATCTTGATGTGTTTGTTAGCAAAAGCATAATTTCACCGACAATTTCCATTTTGGTGTTGAATTCAAACACTCAATCCTTTGTGATATTAAGTCCGATCGTTTGGAATTTTTACCATTCATGGTACTTTCATAAAGATAACAGAAATGTACATTGGCTACTCGTTCATTAATTTTCTGAATAAAAACCCGAAATGGATGTAGAAATTACGATCAAATTGTATTGCTTTGTAATGATGATATTTGTGCATCTATCTTTCTCTAAAGCATGCAGGTGAAATATGAACTATGCTGAATGAACTGAGGACGGGTCGAAAAAAAAACTTAAACGATGATAACACACATATAAATCGTACACTGTACACTGAAGAGTATACAATTCAAACATATCCTTTTTTGAATAATCAAAATACATGGATTAAATCGGAAAAGCAAGAGAAAGCACCTACATGTGCATATGTATGCAAGTTGTCGTAATCTTTATGTAAGCTTAAAAGGCTTATCAAAATGAATTACTCTGTCTATTTGAGTGTTTAACATTGATCTACATTTTTAGTACGGTTCAATTTTGAAAATGAATTCACTTGAAGAGAGGTGAAGAGAAACTTCATAAAGACAATATGAATCGGAGATAATAGAATATTGCGCGCTCATTTAGAATATTATTTACAAGTTTTTTGAATGTTGCTCATGCACAATTGCATTTTGAGTTGGTTCATTCCATTGTTCCAAATTGTAGACATGCTGATATTAGTTTTCACTAATCCCCGTAAATGATGCTTTTTGCTCCTTCATTAAAACGGTTGGAAATGTTTATACCAACAACTTGATTGTGAATCGGTTTTATTATAACGCAGCTCATCACACTGTAGTTTGAATATCAAAATTGAAATTAAACTACCACCATTTTCACAACTCGTGCATTTCGTGCTTAGCCAAACTCATAATTTCCGTGTCATAACTAATGTAATTCCCTTTGTTCCATTGAAAATGAGAATTTCAAATGGATTTTACTTTACTGAATCGATTCCAATTTATTTACTCGTATAAATTACCTTGCGTTACTGCAAATCAATTTGATGTGCCTATATCAACTATTTTCGTAGAAAAAAATACATATTGAATCATCCTGAACTTAATAATTAAACGCAAAATGAAACAATTACGAAATAACATAAACAAACTGTTTGATATTCCAGAATATGATTAAATGTTCAAAAATGAGCAGTAAATATTTATTGGCTTATATGAGTGTATTTGAAATGATATTTGTATAGATTGATTAAATCGAATGTCCTAAATCTATGTTCCATTTTATAGAATTTTAACAATAATTGACAATTTGTCACATTGCCGATAATAGATATTAAGGTACTTAAATGAACAATATATTTTTATTGCAATTAATGAAAATTATCAAGTATTTCTGCATTATGTATTGCTATTTTTGAAGGACTAGTTTTCCATGTGGAAGATTGAAAAGTGAACAGTATTTTATATATAGGATATACGTCACTTTTAAAAAAACAAAAATGAGGGTTATACTTTAGGCGATTTCGAGAGCATTAAAAGAGATTTACTTTGGGAATGATGAAAATTTACTTCCGTTAAAGCATTTTGAATGGTATTGTTACTATATGCTTTCCAGGGCCATATAACACCAACAGATCAGATTTTGATTGAAGAAATATCTTCTCCTCAATTTAACTTCATATGAATGAGTGAATTTACGAAACAATCTTTTTCTACTTTACGTAAAATCATATCCATTTTTATTAGCCCTCCGGTTTTTGCCAAAGCATTCTTTCTTCATTCGACTAAAACCAAGACCAAAATGAAAAAAAAATTATGGAGCTCTTATTTAGACGTAAGATTATTAGTTCTCGTTGGAAAAAAAAATTCGCAATGTACCGGCAACAATAAGGTTGTCCCTGTTTGTGATTTTTGTTGTTACTTGAAAAAGGTAATTGTCGGAAACACTTTGAATGGAAATGTTTATGATTGCTTTTTGTGAATGAATGGTATATTTTCAAAAGCACATATTCCTATGACTCACAAACGAACTGATTTACTGATAGAGAAAATAGTACGCTTGAGGTGACAAATAACATCAAACGATACACATATGTTGTGTTACAGTTTGTGAAGAAGATACATTGTGGTACAGAAGCGTACGGAGCTTATATTGAAATATTGTTCTTTTAATGTTTTTACTTTTACATCTGCACATTTTTGCCTTTTTCTGTTGGCAAGAATGAAACCTATGTTAATCATTGGCATCCAATATGTACCAGCAAGTGAAACATGTCAAGTCAACTAATGACGTAGTACAAAACACTTTTTAATGCGCATTTTTTTCTGTAAAATTTGCTCCAAAACCAAGTCATCAGCTTCCTCTGTTTTGTTTATATGACATATGAAATGGTATTGCCTACTATTTCATTATAGAATACACTTGAGTATGCGCCTTTATTTAAAGGTAGAATGTATTTTATTATATCATTGATATCATATAGGTAAATGCCTTGGGCCACAAAAATGTACACATCCTACTAGTTGGTGTAAAAACGCATTATATTACCAGCAATATCATCGAGTGTCAAGCTTCTTCGCTGTGAAGCTCTCGTTTAAATGCACACATTGAAAAGCGAACGTGAAGCACATAATATGTAAACAATGCAAAAACTATGTAAAAAGATATCATGGCGCCAGGTACACTTATGACTATTTTTAAGGAGCGTTTCCCTATATAGCCGTTTGCTTGTGCTTTGCTTTTTCTTTCTCTCCGTATCTTGTATGCATATACGCATGTATCACGTTTTTACCATAACTGCCGATCCTTTTTATTTATCTCCATTGATGCTAGAAAATGCGATAATATGTTTTCCATTTTATTCAAATTCCATACTTTTTTCTTTTTGATGACACAATAAATGGTTTAGACGCACTTAAGCCCGTGCTTATAAAAGTGGAGAAAAAAAAATACCGCAAGAATGCCTGTTATTTTGTATGATGTAAAATGGAAATATTTATGCATGGCAACTACTTAGAATTGAATAGGAGGAAATAAACGCGATTATTCCATCCAATATCTATTGGAAAACGCTTTTGTGGTTGCAACCATTCGGGCATTTTGATCGACAATGTCAAAGCCGCGATTCCAGACGATACTTTGATACAAAATGCCTATTTATATATTAACTGAAATCTCATCGTTTGCATTATTTATTCATTCATTCATTCATTCATTCATTCAACATTTGCCTTTCGTCACGAACGTTGAGTTGACAAGCAAAATCAGTTTTCAATAACGCAATGTTTGCTTTTCTTTGAATGCATTTCACCGTAGAAGGTGTTTCAAGTATTGCATTTACATTTGTCTTGAATATCGAAGGAATACTGATAATTAACTAGCAGAAATGCAATGAGTACTGAAATATAGTGATGCGGATACCTCATACTTACTGTTTTATTGAGCTCATCATCAATCATTTTTTTTTTTTATTAGCACTACATGAAATGTAGAGCTATTGATTTGGTTTTTTTCTCCAATTTCATTAGGCGCTCATAACTTTGGACCATGATGTCTTATTTTGTTCAAGATTTACAAGTGAGTTGGATAAAGGGTCATTGAGGCTGGCATCCATTTTGGACCAATTTGTACCTGACAATCCGGGTCTTTTGGGCATATATATCTTAAACATATAAGCCATCATAAAGTTTGGCAATGATGACTGAATTCGAGGAAATTTCACCAGATGGTTTGATAGAGTGTCATTATGGATGGCATCCATTTTGGACAAAGTTGGACTACTCTATTCGGGTCTTTTCTAAACTATATATATATCTAAAACATATCATTATTAGCACTACATGAAATGGAGAAAAACCACATGATCAACCATGGTGACCGTGATAAAACGTGTTAATTATGGTAAACCTATATGGTATCTTCACATTTAACGTAATTTATTGTCTAATTGAAGATTGTATTTTTAAATGAAATATTGCAAAGAAATTCAGTAATCAATTGTAATTCCCAAATATATTGAAAACAAGGTAATATTAATACATTTCATATAGTACTCACTTGTTGTTTACAATAAGCTAAAAACAACTACAGAACACTTACAAAGTGTGGTAACACACACCGCATGACGCAAACAGCGCGTCCTTGTTAAACTTTGTTTTCAAAATTATATTGACGCTTAAAATATTTGCATCGAATCTGAAGTTAAAATATAATGAATGCTTCCATCATTTATACAGATGAAATGTTCTATCATTCGGAAATAATATATTTCCATTTTTCACGTTATTATATCAACAATCTTTGGGATAACATTTTCCAAAATAACGTTAATATCAGATAAGTCTTACGATCCATTAGACTTTTGCAGAATTATACATTAGAACACATTGAATTTGGTTCGAAATGGTATTCCAATTGTATAAATAAAAGAAGAAAAGTGAAAAATGTGTGCATTCATTATTTACTTCGATTATATCGGAAATTGATTATAAAAGAAATATTCACAGATTGACATCTAGGAATGAAAGGGATGAAAGAGTGTCTACGCTTTATAATGTCCTCGCATTAGAGCCAATTTTGGTTAGAATGAAAATGTGAAAGTTACAAAAAGTTGGAACAAAGTATACGCACGATCTGAATATAAAAACAGCATAATGGAAAAAAACTTTTAGATTACGCATGAAGAACAACAGAAAAATAAAACTCTCTCTTTTCAGAAAAAAAAAGTTTCTGCAAAACGAAAAGTGCTAGAAAGTGGAAAAAAAACAGAAATATGGTAATGTTACCAACAGAAACACAACGATGTTTTTCGGTCTTGATGGATCCATAAAATAATACGTAAAACTCTAGAAATCTCAAGCAGGTTATTTATGGTAAAACAGATTTATGAACCTAATATTTATTTTTTGAAGTACCCTATTCACATTTCACACTCACTTATGTATTCATCTTGCACTGCTGTTATGATGTTTGACTTTAATATCAATAGCAAACGAAAAACGATGTTGAACGATGTTCTTCATACAATTCAATGAAGTTTTGTATTGGAAAACATTCAGTAAATGTATTACATCAAATCACAAAATTTGATAAACTCGCGAATTCATCAAATTTTTTTATATTGAATATTTTGATATATTTAATTTATTTTCCTCAGCAATGCTTGTAATTTTTTTTCTCTCTCTCTCTATTATATAATTTCTATTATTGTATTCCATGTTAAAAAAGTCTTGCTGACCATTCAAAAGTCTTTGACTGTGATTTGTAATTTTTTTTTCGTCTGTATTTCGTGTGAATAGACTCCCGCATGGTGACCAGCATGGTATCCTTCAAAACGACATAAGAGCTATGTTAATTTCACATACAATTCCAATTATAGCGGAAACAAATTAACAATGGTAGATTTCGAACAAAGAAAGGTCACAAGCAAAAAAGAGTCGAAGTATAAAGGGAGAACAATGGTTTTGTAATTTGAAGCAAGTGTAATGTGTAAGTCAAGCTCTTTCGAAATGTTACGCTGGAACAAAAAAAAATTGCTTCACATTTTAAACAATTTTCAGAAAAATATTTTATTCCGTTTTTCCATCTTCGCATCCAGTACCGACTATTAAGCTTATGCTAAAGTCTCCATTGTACAATATCATAAACAGCTTTATTTTATGCTCTGACTCAGTATAAGACACACTGATGAAACCAATTTCATGACTCACAAAGTTCTTGTACAACGTTTTGTTCATTGAATTGTGTTTTGAGTACGACAGGAATGTAAGTACAAATGGTGTATATTTCACAGCGCAATGAAATCCCCAACTAAAATGCAAGAATGAATACTTCTATTCCGTTTTGTGGCAAAGAACCTTTTTGGATGAAATATGCAATAAAAATTCAACTTCTTCCTTTTTAAATTTGCGGACGTTTTACCAAAAAAAAAAAAATAAAAATAAAAAAAATGTTTTTTCTCCTTAATTTTATGAGAACATGTAAATTGTACATTCTTTGCATTCAGTGGCTTCCATTTTCAGATGTAACTATACTAAGGGATTTGATTTTCTGTAAAAGTTGAGTTTGCGATGAAGCGAACAGAGTAATTTTTTTTCATTATTCTAGTTCTCATACACCGAGAATATAGACACTTAATTAAATAGTGGAATGCAGTGAATGATGTAAATGGGATTGAAAAAGAGACATGATGTTAAAATATACAACAGAAAGTAGACCCACAACTTTAAGTGAACAGTTGAAAATGAAAATGTTATCCAGAAAAGTTCCGGGTAAAAATGTTATTATTCAGTGTATTCAACATACGAAAAACAACAAAAAATACATTGAATAATAACATTTTTACCCGGCACTTTTCTGGATAACATTTTCACTCTCAACTGTTCAAGTTGACTATATGACTACGAGCATATAACGGAGCAATGGAAAATATTTAACGTTCACGAATGAACATTTCTATTGTTTTTAAATATTTTCGCTTGGGGAGCAGAACAAGAAAAATATTTAATTTTTCTATGGCTCTAAATGGTTTGAGGCAAAACCAAATTTCAATTTTTCTTCTATTTTCATTTTTAAATGCACATTGAATTTCGCACATTATATCATGAACTCCATTTCTTAAGCTCGAGGCAATCTTTAACTTATTTTTGGCTAAATTAGCATCTGAAAGGGAACAATAATAATTTTCCTCCGAACATGTTCAGACCAAACAGCGACAAACTCAAGAAAATAATCTGAGATCTGTGGTAAAGTCGTGTTGCGTTCAGGAGCGTAATTTATATCATTTTCGTCTTTATATAAACCACAAGTAGTAGCAGTAGCAACCAAAATTGGTGTTGAGAATAGAACAATTTGTGGAATTTCGTTTTCATCGTGGAATTTTGCTGACTTTCGCCATGCCTTCCGACCATTTTTGCATATTATAATTCAACTTGTCTCTATTGATGTTCTGAACAAGTGTAAAAAAAAAGTTTAATGTAATTTTATGGTTGCTGCGCGAAATCAATCTTTACATTTAGTTGTCAGAGTCGCGTATCATTGACTGAGCGTGGGTAAGGAAATTAATGTCAGTACACAAGAAAATGTCATTTCCAGACCTTTAATAATCAAGATATTGTTATAACAAAACAGAGCCAATCAGCAAGGTGAATATGTTCTCCGATACGGAATTTCCCAATTGCTATATTTATTTTGTACATTTAATTGCCCTTTCAAATAAAAGACAGCTTCATTTGTGAAATATTTCTGAAATGCAATTAAACTACAATTCAAATTGAAAGTAATATACAAAGATGAATAGAACATACTCGATGAAATTTCCAAGATATAATATAACGGAAAGCAAATAATAAATTGTATAAAACTTAATGTTATAAATCTTCAACGAAGCATCGTTTTTTATTATTGAGTAATGAACGAACCAAAAGTGGCTTTTGAATCTGTAGCTAAAATTGTTAGAAATCAGTTTTCATTTATAATGAAAATAAATTAATAAATGTTGATTTAATCTTTTTCTCAATAAACAAACATGAATTTAGTTGTCCAGTTCTTACCACTTTTAATTGATTTCATTAAATGTGTTCGCTGATAAATTATTCAAAATCTGAGCATGAATAATTGAGATTTGAATGCTCAAGTCAATTTTCTCTACACTTGTAAAAGTTGATCTGAAAGGATTTGAGAATTAGATTTTGAGAAATAAAGTTTGTAAAGTGCTTGATGAAGCTTCAATAATTGAAAAGAACACGGCTTCTATGAAATTTTATTTCATATAGTCTGGTATTGCTAACCGCAACGTGCTACAAAACATATAGACTTTAGCGTATACTTATCCTACGTGAATGCTAAGTTACATAATTCTAATTAAATCAGTCTTTCATTGAGGTCATTCTTATCAATGACGGAGTATTTCCAAATACATTTTCTCATCGTACATTCCAATATAAATAATTTTCACGTGTTAGTTGTACGATGTATGTATATAACATACACAAATACATACACGAATCCACACTCAAAAAACATAAACAATTGAATCTTTCACTTTTGTTGGCTATCATTTTATTTTTATATGCAACGCTTAATCGTTATGTAAAAGCTTGCTGAACAATTTATACTTACAATTTAACTATGGATTTCATAAAAACATGTTTCAGCACATTTTGGTATGTAAATGCTAGTATAAATAGAATATGTACAATATTTATGATTTTATGTTCCCATAAAAGAGTATGGATGCTCACAAACGTTTCCGTTATCACTATTCTATCCGTTATTATTAAATAGCAGAGTTGAGAGAGAGAGAGAGAGAGAGAGAGAGAGAGAGAGAGAGAGAGAGAGAGAGAGAGTACAAGTTGTAAAGAAAACACACATTTCGCAATAATGGTTCCCTGGCGAAACATTTAAATTCACGCAAAATGTATGGTTTTTCATCAGAATAAATGATTTTATACACACAGTATTTTTGGCAATATCAAATATTATTTTATCTCACCTAGTGCTTTTACCTGACATGCTATCGCTTAACATTTTCTTTTTTTATGAATTCAAACGGCTTTGGCATATCTCCATGTTATTCTGTTCTTATATGTTTAAAGCATCAAAAGCGAAAACTAAAATATTTTCGTCTGGTCGCTATTGTATTTTCTGATTTATGTACGTTCAGAAAGATTTAAAGAAATGGCTGTACTTGATAAAATCATATTTGTTTCCAAAAAAGACATGAAATATCTAAAGCGTAACACATTTACATAATGTAAGCGTATTTACTTGCATGTTAAAATCTACGCAAAGTCATTGTTTGAATTTTACATTTTAATGACACATTTATTGAGCTGCGAAAAAGATTATTTTTTTGTTTCAATTCAGATAGAAAATTACTGCATGATAAGCTCGGATTTCAATTTACTTTCAAAGCATAAACAATGCAAACATCCTGTTCATAGTCAAAGAAACAAAGTATTATACATTGGTATATCTTTAAAGTTCAAATTAATCTGAAGCAATTCGAATATTGAACAATACTAGTACTTCTAGAGTAAACATTCCAGATCACCCGGATGAATCTGGGGCAGCCAGGATTTTCTTGGCAAAACACGACCAAAAATTCGCCTGTCCCGGATGCCCGGATATCGCGAAAAAGACGAATATTCCGAATTTCACACGGATTTTCTAAAAATTGTTTTTGAAAAAAAATTGTTTAACTGAAATTTCAATAGAACTATTCTTTTTTTGCAAAAATGCTATATAGATTAAATTTAAAGGATTTTTGTCTGATTATTTTAAAAAAATGGTACATCATATATTATTCAAAGTATTGTCCTTCGGAAGTTATGACCTTTTCCAATCTTTCTGGTAGCTCATCTTTTGACGCTAGAAACGAATCAAGCCAATTTTTCTCTTCATCAAAAACACACAAGTGCTGCGCAATCAAGACATGCGTTTGGACATCGAAGCCTATTTGAATTAGAGGGACTAATGTCTAAAGATTATAGCGGGAGCAGAAGAATGTCTTTCCTTGAAATTTTTAGCATGGGAAAATCCCATTTTTCAGAAGGTGCGCCCCCTATACTTCCAAAACGCCATCATCAAATTAAGTTTTTTTTAGTCGTGGTAATAGGGGAAGGATCATTTTTCATTATTAGTGCGCACTGGATGCAAGATTATTGTTTTCTTCATATTTCTTGACTGCTCCCGCAAATTGCGTTTTGATGGCACAGAAGTTGACATTTTCGGAGAGCAAAAAAATTATGTTATTCACACTTTGGTGAAATGACACATACTGAGAAGTAATAATGTAAGTAACTAGCTATGCCATGGATGCAACTTTTACCAATCCTCTGAAATTAATCTATATCTGCAATAATTTTTCCTAAAATTTAATCAATGTAATCAACAATTTTTAAATCGATTTGAAAATATCCGTCAAAAGAATGAGATGACATAAGTGACATTCCAATATTGATGTGTCGATCTTTCTATAACAATTCATTTTGTCTTAAAAGTATATCTGTCTATTTGTTTATTAAACAGAAATGGAATATGAATTTTTGTGTGATTCCTTATGACTGAAATAAAATGAATTTCGCCAGGATTTTCGATTCAAAATTTCGAGGCTGATTGCCCGGATTTCGCCTAGTTTTTTTAAAGAATCGCCCGGATTTACCCGGCCTTAATCAATATGAAACAAAAAAAATCTGAAATACTTATTCTAGTGTTAATAGGCATTGATTGTATTTTTTCTTCTTTTGTTTAAATTTTACAGCAACAAACGTACTTTTATGAACATATTCATCAAAATTTAATGAAGAATACATACTTTTTCCCGATGGAATTACTCTCTTTTTAAAATGAGAGATTTCACTTTGTTTGTTTTCAAAATATCTACAAATATTTCTATAACATTCAATATAGTCATTTTTACTGAGAAATGGCATTTGATTTCTTATAAAATTATTGTTTACTCTGCAATGCGAACATAAAATTACTTGGTATTCTTCGTTCACATTATTCTAAATATGTTTCATATATTTTATCCGATGGATTTGAATCTAATTACGTAAATGTTTTCTCTTATATCTTTTTTTCCTTGTGCACTTTCATTTAAATTCTTTTGTTTTGCTTTCCATTTTGTAAAATTTGTTCTTCAATACGATGTTAAATTCAAATTTAAATAATGTAAAATCCTAAATCCTTCGATTGTAAAATTTTTGATAAATCAAATTTTTAAATTGAATAAGCAAACAATCGACCATGATGTGATGTTTTAATGAAATTGGAATAATTAAATCAACGCAAATCGTTGAAGCAACTGCTAATATCAACTGAATCCATTGAAATACACTTTTACATAAATGCACTAAGTAGAAACGAAAAATCTCAAGTTATCCGAGCTGATAATGATAAATTATAAAACAAAAGAAAGATTGGAAGCACAGTTGTTTTATTGAGATGAGAAAAAAGCACGATGAACAAAATGTGAAATAATCTGGATCCAAAAAGAATAATAAAATGGCAAAAACGTCTAAGTTTCCAATGTAAATATATCAATGGCTTACCGTGAAACAATTGCACGTTTTCATACTTTCGCGCACACGTTCGCTATCCATCATGATTATGAATGAATATTGTATACGGCTTTAGCTTAAAAAGTTATGTTATGTTATATTATTGAGGATTGTTATGTTTGTTTAACTTGTAGTTGATTTATCATAGTCATTGAAATTTGAGTTTTTATTTTCACTTTGGTAATCGATCAACGGTTCATGATTAAAATTGTTAACACGATCGCAAATTGAAAAGATGTTGCGATTTGATTGATTATCTATGATTGTTTCTTCGCTGTTAAATTCGCCAAAGCTTTTGTATTCAACAGTATCGTTACGCTCATAATTTGAATGTTTTGAACTTGCTACATCCAATTTGCTGTCGAATTTCACATGATTTTCCTCTGTTGATGAAATCGAAGTAATTACATCTCGGAAATTGTTGACGCTTTCATCATTGTTATTGACAGTTTCGTTGGAGTTAGTGGTACTAATTTCCTTGCTGAATTGCGGATGCTGTTGATGATGTCTATTATTATTGCTGTAACAGCTTTGGAAAAAGTCCAATGCCTCATACAAAATAAAGCAAAATCCCAACACAATAAATGTTTCCATTCTCACATATTGTTATTGATCTAATTCCAGTTTTATCAGCCCTTAATCCCGAAATTAGTGTTTTTTCTTAATCTGAAAATTATTTGTCACCTTTAACCGCGTTTTTTATCTTTAATTCTCCTAATTTGGTAAGAATGAAGCATAAATTGTATGATGTTAAAAATCGTATGTTATTAGTTTTTTCTTTGTTTTCTTTGTTTTCAATTATTTTATGAAGCAATTTACATTTGAAAATTATCCCGAGGTTTAAATGAATATTTAATGTTTCACAAAATCAAACACTTGTTTGGGGTTTCCCTTAATCCGGCGAATAAAAATGGTCGCTAACTTTTTTTTTCTCGGTTATAGTAATTTTAACTTGGATTTTCACGTATTAAAACTCAACCAAATAAAAAAAAATTCAAATTCTTTTAATGTCCTTGGTATCTGTTTTCGGGAGTGAAAATGATTTATTTTCTGCTGCAAGTTGTCGAAAATGTTTTTTAAATGAGATAATTCACAAAATTACTGACACAATAACCAGTAAATTTACAATGTTGCTATTTTACACCAGGGTTCAGAAAAAAACCGAGTGTATTCTTTGTTATTTTCAAACAAATCGCTTTTTTTCGTTCTTTTCTCGCCTCGTTCAAAAGACAGAACTGCAATATTACCTTTTTTACGGCTGTTTACCACGCACTTTTTTTTATGTTCTTTTGAAATTTATTTTAGATTGTTTTTTTGGTATTGTTGTTCTCATATTTCAGTCGACTCTTGCTCACGCACTTCAACGAATTATATGTCATAACAACAGCCAGGTGCCGATTTCCTTTAAGTACACCTTTTTTTACAGTCATATATATATGTATGTTTTTTCCCTCACAGATGTAACATTATGTACGATGGAATGAAAACGTCAAGCCAAAGCGATAGAAAAAAAGCTGTGCGGGAAGAAGTGTGCATGCTTTAGATTCTTAAGATTATTTATTTTCGTTTCGCTCTTTTCGGTTATTTTATTTCCATATTTACAATTTTCTCCTCCCGTTGTTTACATTGTAGAAGTTAACAGGGTTACAAAAACGAATTTATATGGAAATAAATAAGTCGCAATGGAATAAAATACTTTTTCTTTTTTCAAAGGACGCAAAGGTCAAGAGACTAGACTAACAGTGAATTTTTATCGCTTATCTTATTTTACACGAAAAGAATATTTACTTCGATTTGAAATAACTCGTCCATAAATAAACCATGATTTTTATCTTTTGAATTAACCTTCGTTGCTTAATTTTTTTTGATATGGTTTTCTAAATCAAAACCGCAACAAATGTGCAGGCACTTTCACTTTGATAAAATGAGTAATTATTTTGGATATCCCAGCATGGGATAAGCGCATCAAGCTTTTAATGTTCAAAGTGCGTTTCTTTTATTAGTTGATGGAGCTACAAACAAAAAACTTTAACCAAATGGTCATAATATTTTTATGGCCAACATGGTAGAGTATCTAAAAAGCGGGTGTACCAAGATTCAAGTCAAACATACCCCATTTATAAACAATATCGTAAGTAAAAGAAGAAAAAAAGAGTGAAATTTATCATGCTCTGTCGCTCTCTTTGTAGTTGAGAAAAAAAATCAGAAGATTTTAATAGAAGAAGTAAATGATGGAAGTGAAACAACAGGAGTCATAGGCGTGATGCATAAAAAATGTAGAAATAACGTCTATCTCGATTACGTGGGAAAAATGTAAATGAAAATAATACAATTTCTACTTCGGCCATGGAAAAAAGTCATCTTTTTGAACGTGATCTGGACGCATAACAGTTATGGCTGTTTGTTCGTTAACAATATCTATGCCCAACACTCCACCAATAGTAAAGTTTATATTTTTTGGTGTGAAATTTCTCGGTGAGCTCAAATTGGCATAATAATTCAAGAAAACATTATATTGAACCAAAATTGGACAGTCATGTATTGGCATGGCTTACTTGAAGTAAGTTATTTCACGTGAATAAATCATCGCATATCATTGGCTGTACTTTTAGCAGGCATGAAAATGAACACACATATTATTCCACATTTATTTTGTGATATTCAATAAAAAAAATGTTTTGTAACGTAGAAAACAGAATAGAAATAGAAATTTGGACATTAATCATATTGGGGTGTATGCTTTCATTGAATTTATTTTGAAGTAAGAATTTAAGTTCTATATTGTTGATTTTGGAAGAATAACGAATGTTTTAGATGCGTCATTTTTACAGGTAGTTCTGGAATTAGATTTGACGAGGGATATCCAATAATGTGAAATTAATCATGTCTGTTCCGAAATGAAAAAAAAGCTTGAAAAGATGCAAAACATGGGGGAATTGTTGTTCTTATACGTTCCTTGTCATTGATTGTTATTATGAGTTTCGGTTCACTTTTTAAATGTTCGTTCGTTCCATTTCGTAAATTATTACTCGATGAAGGGCGTAATTTTTACTTGGGATGTCACTCTTATGACGTTTGATACACCATAAAAAATGTTTGAAAAAAAATGTCTTGAATTTTACGGGTGTATTCACAATGGATTTGGGTTTGTGATGTAGATATTTTTTTTAAAATGGAATACATAAATTTTTTAATGTCGTTGCTTTCGCATTTGACCTATTTCAACATTGAACAGTTGTACAGCGCGTTACATAATATTGTCTTTCCTGAAATAGTACAGTCTATGTGCAACACCACGTAAATGCAAAATTTTACGTAAATATTTGTTTTGTCGATGATGTGTTGTTTTAGCAATGAATTTCACACATCTACAATTCCCTTTGAACATTGGGTTTGCACATTTGCTCAGTTGAAAACATGTTTTAAATGGGAAGTTGTTTGAAACTCGAATTTTGCACTGATGCAAAGCCCAAATATAAATATAGGACACAAATACAACTACATATTGTTGCAAATCGCTCATTTCTATTTGTATTCGTATACGTTTACGTATTTGTATATGACAAGCAAACCAAAATTGCGACTACTTTAAATAGCTGTGGTAGCGTTAATACGAGTCCAATTTGGATTTGGGAAAATCAACCTAAGTGACTGATTTTAGTGGTGTCAATATGAGCGTAGCATATACATGAATGTATTCAATATTATTGCGCATTGTAGCAAAGATTCTTGATTATGTTATTTTGTGGTTGAATGATTATTTCAATTCCGCCATCCATTTGATATAATGGCCAGAATAGTCATATGAGTTTGTCATTTTAAACACATCATCGTGCATGTTCATAAAATTTGGTGACATTCTAGCTACGGCCGAAATCGTTGTACATTTCTCAATAAATGGAAAGATAGTTGGCATATTCACGACACACTATTTCGAAATTCTTTTTGTTGAACATTCTACTATTTTCGTTTTAAGCTATTAAGTTGGAATTCACAATACACTTGGAATATTATGTGTGTGTGTGTATTCGTATATATTTCATGGTTCAATGATTATCATGAAAACGGTTCATGCTTAGACAAGGAACAGACAATGGAATATTCATATAAACAGGGTTATGTAGCCGGAAAATGTTCGAATCGGACATGATATTCCATCAAATTTGAAACACAAGGGAATCTTCTCTCGATAAAGTGAGTTTTAGTGGTAAATTCGGTTCGTATGTTAATGAATGAAACGTTTATATTGTCAGTTCATTTTGTTCAACTTATTCAAAAGCATATCTAAGTGTATTGTATATTATAGATTGTTGCACATATACTCAATTTAGTTTTTATCCATACGCTTTTTTTTCAACATTTTTTGTGAAAGTTTTTCTTAAAAACGAAGGATGTTGTTTCAACCGAAAATATGTTTCTCGCTTGTTCGAGACAGCTTTAAATTGTGGAGATAATAGTATTTAATTTATATTGTAGACAAAAATCAAACAGTCGCATTTACGCTTAAACTCAAAAATATCGTTGCTTGTATGTTGTACAGTTGGATCAGAAACCAACCACTCAGTTCACCACATATAACTACTAATGAATTAGCCATTCACACATCTGTACCAGATTTGTCATTCAATTATTCAAATGAATATGGTGTATTTGAAATAAATTTAAACTAAACTACGTTTTTGACGCCATTTCAACATAAATGGTTGGATATTTGGTGTCGAAAGACATGTATGTCATTTGCATAAATTAAGAACATACATGTTTGTGAATTTTTTTGACATCTGATGCTTGATGTTTCGAAAAAGTTACATATTTCACGTCTTTTTAGGTTCATGTAAAGTTTATGTATGGTGTAAAAACTTTTTTTTGCATGTTTTCTAGATTTACATATGTAAATTTATAGAAAAAAAAATTCAGGAATACTTTACAGTGGTAGTTCAAAGTGATTAATTCAACTTTCAATTGTGTTTTTTGGAATGGAAAATGCTTCACATAGCTTCTGTCATATTCAGTGTGATAATTATTGTATTCGTTGAGCTATGTATAAATGAATAAAAAGGAATGTTTTTAGAATATTCTAAATTATTGGATATACGTACGGGAGCTCAGAATGTTAAGCCTCTAATATAAAGTCTATAGCAAATTGGATAGGCTAGTTTGAATTCCAATTTTACACAAATATGGACACTTCAAACTCATAAGTTATGTATGCTGAAAATTGCATGAACAAGCCACTCGATGTTATTTGAAAGTTTCAAATGAATCATTTCTCTTTGTAAATATTATTTCAATTTAGTAAGCACATTCGTTTTATTTTGCTTGGATTCCTGTCATTGTATTGATCATAGTTGACGAATGTTTGCATAGATTGAATGGTGAATTAGATAAGAAAGTTGTTGTAATAATCCGAAGCCATACAATGTATTCAAAATGTCTGAAATTGTAAGTCATAAAGTGAAAAGCAGTAGATATGAACAATGTGTTTTGAGAACAAAAGTTTGAATTTTCGAGATTCTTCAACGGTATTAAATTCCAAATGCGTTTCCAACACTCAACACAAAGAAACCATATTCAAATTTATTAAATTTTATAACTCATATCGGTATTTGTTCAGTAGAACGCACTTGGATGGAACCATGTTTTGAAATTGCATAGTCGGTTTCAGTGTTAACGAAAAAAGTTTGCACCTTTAAATTCGACTCCGAGTTGGAGAAGGGTTTCAAAATGTTCTGAAATCAACCGCTGTGTGGTATTACACATCAAATATACAGCCTCATATTATAGATTTGTTTAGCGGTTTTTACTTGTTTTTTTCTTTTTCTACTCGGTTTTCACATGCTTCTTCACTTTCTGTAAATAGAATGATTGACATACCTCATAATCGCAATTTGCATTATTCTTTTCTGGGCGCCATTTTGACAGTGTTGCTATGGATACAAATATGTACATATATATGTATATGTATGTTAATAATATTATCGTTTTTCCATTATCGGCAACATGAGTATCAACGCAATTGATGTTAAATATGTCATAATTTATGTTATTGTGTGATCGCAATGCTTACATCTCATTTGTATGCAAATTTTTTTCTTAAAATATACATAAATGGTCTTAAAGCGATGTGATCCATAATAAAACTATGATTTTCATTCAAATAATTCAAACATGCAGTAAATATAGTTCCGAAAATGTATTTGGAAAGTAGCATAAGTCTGTTAAATGCTCATTCAAATCCACTAATTTTATTATATAGTTTGGTACTCTACTGATTTATCGACAGAGGTAATGAAATTGATCCACCACGTGTTATAAATGTCAATATTGTTACAACAATTTTCAACAATGTATTCAGATATCAAAATTTATCAAGTTAAGTCGAATTTAAACGTCTAAGTTGAGTTTGAGGTCTTTGAATTAAATGAAATAAATTAATGTAAATCAAATTGCCTCTTTCATCTTGAACGAACACTCATTTTTCAGTCTAAATGGATTTTCGACTCAAACAAAATTCAGAGCTTTTTGTCACATGATCATCAACATAACGAATAAAATGAAGAGAGAAAGCGAGACACACGCAGGAAGAGAGAAAGGGAGAGAAAGTGAGAGAGAATTTGAGAAAGGGAGAAATGCTCAATAATGACATTATCTGAGCACATAATTTTCCATCGAGTATTTTTTTCGCATACACGTTTTATCTGCTATCATTTTAGATGGATGCCAGCCATCCTGATTGTGACTCACGTCCATTTAATTTATCGCTTCGAAAAAGAACGTTTTTTTAAATGCTCATTCTCTCCCCCACACAACGAACAACAGTATCATTTGTAGAATTCGAACAGCCAAGCGTCAAAAGAAAAGTCGAATAAAAACCATCTGTAAAAGAAAGGAAAAGAAAAATGGAAGCGTGATAAAAAGAAAAGAAAACGATGCAAAATATTGTAGACCGTTGAAAAATCCATTTATCAGTAAAAATCTCGATTTTTGTTCATTTCAAAACTTTTGTTTCGTATATTTCATATTTCTTTTTTTCGGCTCCTATACCGAAAGAAGTTCCCGCTTTGAGAAATGAAAATTCGAATCGATGCGTCAGTTGGTGGGGCTTTAATTTGGGTTTACCAAAGAAAATATACATCGAATAAAGTGCCGAAGGTCATGAAAATTCTCATATTTACTAAATTGTGTTCAAGTGCGACCATTTAATTTATATAATTGTCACTGTATATATTGATGCTATTTCACAACTTCCTTCGTCAAGGAAAGTTTCTTTTTTGCCAAACTAAATTTATATGAAAAAAATCTAATTCGTATGTTTCATTGTTCCTTTCTTTAATGCATTTATATAAATGTATATAGAGACACTATCTTTTATTTCTTTTTATTTTTTTTTTTGGCTCGAATCAACTTACTTTCATTCCGCAAAATGTATGAAATTTCTTTCCCTTTTTATCTATACCACTTTTAGTTAGGTCCACTTCAGTTTTGAAATAGGCATGAATACCAGGGCGATCGATTTTTGATTTTAGGCTTATCCCCTACATAAATGTACGAGGATACATCTTGCAAGCAGCATACTAAACGTGAACATAAAACGGGATCAGTTTAGTAGTTATGCCTTAATCTTAACCATTTTCCAAGGTTCGTGGCTATTTTCTTTTAGTTTATGACGTCTTCTTCGAGTTCTTTTCAAAGTATTTTCGTCTCTTGTGTTTTTCACGTGGTATGATATCATGTTATTTTACGTTCAGAATTGGAAATTACCTGAATATACATTTTTTGGCCGGGTAGATTTGCGTTTATGGAAATAATCGAATCCATCAGACCAACCGGTCAAAATGAGCCAATAGAATTGTATGTAATTTAGCCTTTACCGTTGCAGCTTAAGTGTGATCTCTCTTTTTTATTTTTATTATTTTTTTTTTTCCACAAGCTCCAAGCAATCATCATTAAGAATTGTATTTGATTTCGATATATATCGAAGGTTCCATATCAAATATTCACATTCGATAGGTGTTAGAATATTTATATTACCCGGCTGGAAAGTATGAGCTGATTAAATGTAGAAATGAAAACCAACATGAATGTAATACTATGAATAAAAAGGAATGAAAGTAGTATCAGCTAAATGACAAATTGTGCATAAGCAAAAACATAAAATGCCACGCACACCTGAAAATCATCAAATGTAATGCTGGGGAAATTGAAGCAAATACTAAATGTGCGCCATTTACAATGTCCGAAAATGTATTAACATTGGTTACAGGTACCCAATTTGGTAAAGCAGGAAGAAATACCACCGAAAATATCTATAATTCTTGAGCATCATTTCAGAAAATTATCCGTTGCGTTCACGCATTCACAACAATGCATAAATGGGCTTGATAATTAACTTAATTTCTTTATTTAACGTTTTGGCCCTTGTATAAAATACATTGGTTTCGCACTTTGTGCGAATAGGTGGTGCGTAACAGTTGTCGAGACGAAAGATATCATGCTTATTGCACGAATAAATGTCGACTCAATTCAGTTGATGTAGGTAATTTGGTTTTTCGATAATGTTTGTTATGTCTATGTATGCTGTGCCAAATGTAGAAGAAAAGAATTTGAGTATTGCCTTCACTCCTATTTCGATTATAATCTTTGGCTCTCTTTAACACGACTAGATACATGCACAGACTACTAGGCATTTTTGTGCGTTGGCACGAGGTTTTATCATATTCGAAAAATCGCTCGTATCGTTTGTTGAACTTATGTTGATGAGTATTTTGTTCGTGTTAAAAGTTGATCTTAAATGATGTCATTTTGTCCCAACGTGCTGTAATTTTGAATACGCATCACAAAAACTTAATGCACAACAATACACCGACCATTGAGAAAATGTCTTTCGTTCACCCCACAATTCTTCTATAAAGCTTTCACTTTTTCTTATTGTATAACATATACTATTCATTCCATTTCTGGGGCTTTATGGTCTTGAAAAAGAATAAAAAAATCTTTTTATAAGCACAATGAAAAAAGTAAGAATTTCTAGTCTAATATAGATAACATTGTTTCTGTGTATGAAAGATGAGATTAAAACGGAATATGAAAGGAAAAAATGTTGAAAAATCTTCGAAAATAGTACAAATATTCTCAAGTCAATGATGGCTCACATACAGTAAACAACCTACGTCAATATCATGTGGTTTCATGAATACAAAAAAAAAAAAAATAATAATAATAATAATAATAACGTTTTATTACTTGCGACAGAAAGAGTTTCATACAAATTCATTTAATTTGGTTACTATTTTTACTTTGAGATGAATGAGACTTTTTATTCAAATGTGGGATGACCATTTCTGACAAACATAAACCACCAAAGTATTTTGTCGAAATAATTCTAAATGGAAATCAACAAAATTATTTTAAGAAAAGTGGTTTCGAAAAAATCTTTCAATACAGACTTTTACTAATGTGATGATTAAACAAGCTAATTGAAAATTAAAATTTTCGCCTCCATAATGAATGGATATTGAGATGAAAACTTTTGTATTTTAGTAAGCACAATTAATGTATAAAAATTAAAAGAACACAAAAATATATGCAATCAAATATGCTTTGAGTATGTCTTTTTCTGTTGGAAGAGTGTATTTACAAGGGTCAAACCATGTCGGTTCACCTCAGAAAAGTATTTCAGGTCCTTTTTACTAGTTACCTTTTGCGGTTTTTTTCACCATTCATTTGATGTTGGATCTTAGAGAAAAAAACCAACAAAATTTAATTTGGAAAAAGTTTTAATTTATTCATTCGGTTTTTACTTAATATCTTCTACCTATTAAAATGGTTAATAATAGAAAACTATGCAGTTTCATATTTAATGTTTTGATTGAAATTTTATATAGAATTTATAGTGAGAATCGACTATGTTGAAAAGAATTTCTCCGTGGGCCAATAATTTATTTACGTGTTATACTCAAACTGGAGGTGGTAATGAGTAAATAAATTATTGAAATAAAAATTTTCCGCCGAGATTTAAAATCTTATTGTTTAAATGCGAAAGATACATTTGGAACAAAAATTCACTTTTTTGCTTGCCATACAACTAGGGGCTTTTTACAAACTGTCTAAATAAAGAATATTATGCATCTTGAATAATAAACAATGATTTTGGTGGTTTGTCAAACTTATGAAAAAATATGATGTCATAAAAGAGATTTTTCTAATGTTCTGATGTTTTCAATGGCATGTCAATAATATTGACTCAATATAAATGTCAATCAACTCATATTGAACATAATCCTATATGATAATAATCTTTAATTTTGTTTTAAAAGAATTATGGATAAAATTTGGAATAATTTTTCAGGCTGTGACTGCTTTAAATTCATATTAATAAATATTATTAAATAACCATGTCTAGCACTGTGTCATTATTACCTAGATTAACACGACAAGTGTCGATAAAGAAGTGTCGAAATGAAAAATTTTCTATGACATTTCAATTTGAGATTATATTCTGTTTCATTTGAATGAATTTTGTTGAATTGGTGAGAATATTGAGGAATAAAATGAAAACAGAAAAATACATGTTTTGCTTGACTCTTTTTAGTGATTTTTATGAGTGTTAAATTCCCCTAGCATACAAACGAATCAAATTGATAATTTCATTTAAAATAGAAAAACAATCGAACATTAATTACGGTACATTTAACTTTTTTTTGCGTCAGCAAATTCTGAAATAAAAAAAATTAAACGAAAATGCCAGTCAGTGTGATAATTAATTGTGAGCAAACAACCATTTTTTCAGAATCTTTTGCCTTTTTGATATTGACCTAATGATATTGGAAAGTCATTATTATCATTTGTTGGATAAAAAAGAATTAATTCATTTCAATAATAAGCAAAAAAAAAATTGATTTAAAAACATGGCGTGAATGGAAGATGGTTCGTGAAAAATCGATTTCAAAATTAATCTTGTAACGCCAGTGAATGGATGTCATTAATGTGGTTTTTTGAATCGAATAAAGCACATTTAAAATGGATATTTCGTTTAGATTCAAAGGTTCTTTTGAAAAATGAATCAATAGTTTTTATCCAGCCCATGGTGGTCTGAATGCATTTCATCACACTGACGCCCAATGATGATTATAATATGTTCTAATTAATTTTCCATGATTCTTTGGTTCGACTAATTGAATCTTTTTGTAAATGAATAATTCCACAGAAAACAAATGATAAAATGGAATTTTTCTTTGCGTAATGAATGCGAAACATGGCAGAAAGCTGTAAAATTACATGGGATGGCTTTTTATCAAAGACTGAATAGATAGATAATCTAGTCCGTTAACATTCCAGTGTAAGCCTGCATGTCACGAGCTAACAATTGTCTATGTTTTTATTTTAAAAAAATTGATTGCGTCAGGGTTTTTTATATGTAATATGGAATATTCATATATTGTTAGTTTCAGCTGTCTCCCTTTTAATGATAAAAATATTGCAGTCTGTATTTTGCGTTATATTCTGTAGCTTTGGCAAACATTCTTCTGCATGATATTGATTTTTATTTCTAGTTTTTGGCTCATGATTCGTTTGGCAATCTGTGTCTGTTGATCTTTTGATTGAATTTCTTCTTTTGTTGAATAATATAAGATATAAGTTTCGTAAGAATGCAATGAAAACTAAAAAATTCTTTTCAGTGAAAATTAAAAATATTTACAAAATTGAACCGAGATGTTTCGTATGAAAGTCATCACAAGTATTTTCGAAACCATTGGAATTTTTTCATAATTCATGCATTCATAAAGTAACTACATAACAACAAGCAGTTCGGTTGAATGCATTTATTTATGAATAAGAAAAAAAGAATTTTTATTGCAATTGTAATTGCAATATATATTTTATGCTTACGACAGTAGACTCAATACAAGCAAGCTTGCTAGGTGCTTTGAATTAAGACTGAGTTTCCGCAGTTTCCAAAAAACAAATTTGTAATGACATAATATGAAAACGAAAAAACGATATTTGCTTTCATGTTCATTGCCAATTGTTAGTTCTGTTTGGTCGAAAACGTATCTTTCTCATTTCGATGTTAGATTAAAGGCAGGCACTCTACTGAAATTTTTCCAAATGGATGAAAAAAAAGAATAAAAACGGTGCGCATTAAAATTGTATACGAATGCACAAACGTAATGGAAACTTTAAGCGAGCATAACTGTTATGCCAAAAACGATCAAATACCACTTTTGAATACTTGATATACATTTTGCAAAGAAAATGTCTTTCATTCTTTATAATTCTTTGGCTTGTTTGAAATGATAATATTCAATGAGATACACTCCAAATAATTGATAAAATGAACAATTTGAAAGAACATGATATAATATGTACGATTCGCCATTGAATAAAACACTTTGTTAATAAAACCATGAATTCTTTGAGAAAGAATTATGTTATCGAACATAAAAGAAAAACAAAATGTGGCTGTTCCCAGCAATAACAATACGTATACCACTTCAAACAAATACATTCATGATTAAAGAATGGTGCTCGTTGTTTGTTTTGATAAACCACAGTTATAAATCCATTAAAATGCATTTGTAATTGCATAAATCAAGTGTTTGAAGTATAATATTTAAACGGCTTATTAACCGAAATTTATTGTGGCCATTTAATTGGTTTGCTACTGATTATACAGTTTGCTTATGAATGTTTATTCTATTTTCAATTTTCTTTGAAGAAATGTCGAGTAATTTTGTTTTGATCAATTGTCATTAATATAGCCAATTTAGTTAGAAAAAATATTATTTAATTTGGCCTGTTCTAAAAGGAATGAAGTTGGATCTGATAAATGGTGGTCGATTAGATCTTATTTAATATATTTAAAAAACAATTATTTGTAAATTCAAGGAGCAGCAATAATGATTCGTTAGTCTAGTCTCGTGTTAAATAAGTTTTAATAAAAATACAAAATTACCAAAAATCCAGTGGGAAACATAAAATTAAATATATTTGAGTATATCTTTTTTATTATAGAATTCTTTTCAATTATTCACACAATTTCAAGAAAACACATATTTAGTTAAATCTTATTGAACACTATTTTGATTATGTTTGTATATTGTGGACTGTCAAAGATGAACATCGTTCACATATTGTCTGAATTGATTTAATTTTTGGTAAATTTCACATTCAGCAAGTTTTTTAGCGGCCTGGTTTTTTTTGTGTAGTTCTCTGTATAGTTGTGTACGAATGTGTTGCACCATTGGTTTTTAATACGATTGTGGCTAATAATCCTATTTCAAGTGATGAATGAGTTCAGTCTCAGTAATTCGTTTGGTCTTCTGCACAAATTTGCTAAATGTGCAGTTTCGACGTTAATAAAACACGATTCTCACTATTTGGTTTATGCACATATACATCTCGCGCATCGGCTTCACTTTATCAAAATACAGGCGAGATGTGAAAAAAACAACAACTGATAGAATGGTCCTCATTTTACAATCAACAAACATAAAACGAAATGGAATTATTTACGATGTTGCTCATTTTTTTTCTACAAAATTATTTTGTTCGTTTTGAACTCTCTCGTACTTAGTCTCTATCAGATGTGATTGAGAAGGACGTGCCCATTCGAGGTAAGCTCAATTTCGGTTCGGTAGATACGTAAGTATTCCATATGTTGTGGTAATATTGTGATGTTTGTTCACTAGTCGATACGTGAATGTGTGTGTACTTGTCTATTTTTTTTGTTTGTGCCTAAGCGGCAACTAAATCGGCACGAGTAGCCACGAATCTAAATCGAACTGAATTGAAATAACAGAAAAACGGCCGATAAATTCGCTGCACATTTTGCTGATTCAGACTTAACTCGAACACAATGAAAAAGTTTGGTCAATTTTCAATTATGTATGCGATGTTGCTAACCAACTGATTACACAATCGATGTTGTATGACTATTATTTATTTACCGACAGTTGATTCCATTGACTTCACTAATATTTTATTTAAGATTGATTTTAGTTGTTCGGCTTTTGCTAATTAGATACACAAATTTCACTTTTTATTACGCATTTTTTCCCAATTCGTTTAGTGGAATTATTTTAAAAAATCAAGTAATTGATTCGGAAGATTTAGTAGAATCAAATTATTTCATATTCATTTAAAATGCGAAAACAAAAAATAAAAATGATAAAACGAGGTGGACAATTTGTACGGAATAATTTTGTTTGAAATTTCAAAATATTCAATATTATAATTTTTGAATGAATCAGACTACGACTCTATTTTAATAGCACATTTAAGCCAAAAAAATTATGATGAATATTGCTTTGAAGCTCGTTAAATTATGAACTTGATAATCATCCAAATACACGCCTGCTAGTCACCCATGCTCGCTTGGAACTGAATCGTGCACCCGAAATGATGAGGATTTTTTGGTTGAGATGTGAAAAAGCTTTTCATACAGAACTCACAAAAGGGAGACAATATGCATGTGTGTGTGTTTGTTCGTGTTTGCGGGAAATCGGTTTATCTTCATGAACAAGTGACAGCATCCGCACGCGTTGAAACAAACGCAAACAGAGCGCTGTTTACGCCAAGGATGGATGCAATGTGTGTGTTACGAATGTTATTTGTACTCTTGTGATGCTGTTCTCCATATAACAATTTTACTGACTGCTATGAAAAAGCTCTGCACAATTGATACTTCATACCACAGTACATGTTTCCGTTTGCAATGTATTTTTCGAATTAAGTGTCTTTATGTAATAACGCAAACACCTATACTAGCTACTTTGTTAGAGTTTTATATGCAACGTTTCAACGGACAGCTTCAATAGCACATGCGCCATAGACAAAATAATGCCGTCACAATTGTACCTGTCTATGTCTATGTCTATGTAGTTGACTCATCATCACAACTCACAGCATACATGAAGATATAACAATAATAAGAATGTGTAGCAAACAAAAGGGAAGAGTGAATATCGAATGGGAAAAAATGTAATGTACGTTTGACAGTTTTTCTGTGTTTAAATGAAGCAAACGAAAATAAAGGCGAGGCTGCATGCAGAATGTTAAACAGCCCATCTGAATCATGTTATTTAATGCACACAACATAATTTTTCCGCTCAAACACACAATCACAACAAACTTGAATCAAACAGCAAGAAAACTCTCTTTATCGATGATTCGAATATCCTTTGAACTTTGGGTATTGTTCATGACTTTTAGCCTATTTTATTGGTTATGATAGGTGCGATTAGTGAAAAATGATTCACTTAATAGTCAATATTCACAAATAAACTATAGCTATATGCAACACCTTTTATTCACATTCAAAAGTGTTTAAAATCACATTTCAAACTGTAAATTCATTAGCAAATATATTAGTATTTTAAGATAATTGTTTTAATATTCACGTAATTAATTCAGATAATTGTTATGATACATTTGATAAAAAATGTAAAATAAACGTATATCATATAAATCTGAATTCCATCGTCAAAAAATCAACTACAGTCATTTCGAATTCTTCTGATTTCAGCTTGAGAGAATATAGAGAGATGATAAAGTACATTCAGATATTATTTTCATCCATTTTTTCTGAACATATATATATATATGAGTGGGTCACTTTAATGGGTAGGGCCTCGAAAAAGTCTCAGAGGGCTCATCGCGATTTGGATTCTATGGGTCATTCTGAGAAATTTTACCCACTAGAACATAGTCGAATTCTCAAAACCGAGCCTCCCAAATTTTCGAGGAAGATTTTTTGCTCAAATATTCAAAAACACACATTGCAATGTTAAAAAAATCTTTTATTTTCCTCTAACCAAATATGCATACGGGGGTTTTTGGGGTCGAGGAATCCAATTTTGACATTAATTTTTATTTTTGAGTGCCGCCAGAGGGCGCTTCCGTACAATTATTTGAATTTGTTCGCCTTTTTTGCGGAAATTTGAACAAACTATTGAGAAAATCTACGATTATTCGACTTTCTCATAATACAAAACATAATTTAAAATAGTCCAAAATATTTAGCTTTGAAAACTAGGGGGGCTTCTCATACACGACCTATGTCGATTTCATTTAATTTAAAATTGAATTTTTAAATTTTTATCTCTGAATGAACAAAGCATTTTTTTCTATTTTTATATGCATGTATGTATGCCAAAATATTTCTTTTTTGTTTTCTAATTCGCTCCTATCAATTTATCGCCATGATATTAAATTGTAATGGAGTTAAATGAAAAAGACTTGAAGATGAAAGCATCAAAATTTATTCGAGTTATTTATTTGGACACGCTCAAACGACAGAATCTATGTTGGAATATTTCGTTTTGAAAATGTGGCTGACAATCCATCCACAAAATAATCTACATTCAGATCAAGATCAGACGCGCTTTTCCACTTTCGTTCATTTTCCAATACCAAATAAATTTATTTTCGTACATTGAACAGATTTTTCTTTTTTTTTTTTTGTCGGCAGTTGAATAGCAAATAATTACAATAATACGGAAAACATGTATACCATTCCATGTGTTCCGGTGGTAGTGTGACGAACATTTCACAAATTTATGGCTGTTCAATATAAGCAAACGTCGCGTGTAATTCTTTAATTTCGATTGCTTTTCAACATGCCCAAAAGAATCTTTGAAAGCAATTTTTACTTGTCGTTTTGAATTTCTTTGTGCAAATCCCGTCGCATGGAAACTGCTTAAATTGATTTCACCGAAATAAACAGAGACGTGACGCTCTTTCGCATGTAAGTATAAAATGAAATGCTCCGAATTCAAACTGCAAAGCAGAAAAAAAGAATCTCTTTTTCTATATCTACTCTCTCAAGCAATTTGTGTGTTCTCTCACTTTCGTTGTCTGTGTAAACCCGTACCATTTGAAATCATTCAGCGAAAAAGTTCACTCTTTTGCTTTCGTATCGTTTTCAATCGAACTTCGATGAAAATCGATTAGAGATATCTCAATGGTTTATATCATCCAGAGAAATAATCAAATGAAAATGTTAAAAAGATGAAAATATTTTGTAGAAACGCGACACTCGAAAAACTGAAAAACCCAAACCGTATTAGAAACGGAAAGGAGATCATTATTTCACAATCAAACACACATAAACATCTTTTCTTGTTGAAGATGTTGTTTCGTTTTCTTCTTCTCTATTTCCCCTTTAATCTTCATGCGGAGACAATTCAATGATATGTTCTGTCATTTCGCATATCATTGAACATGAAAGATGCAAAAGTGAATATGCTGATGCTATTCTATCTATTCAAAATCGCCAATAATATCGTAACACATTTGCTATTAGGCATAGTAACACGTATATTTTTTTTTTTTGAAGTAAAGAGAAAAAGGCGATCGAATTCCAAACATAATTTACGAACATACTTGAGTATGTAAACTGTGTTTCACTTGACTACTGTATTTTTTGGAAAATGCCCCATATCACCACCATTCAATCACTTAATATTGATTGCAGACAAATAAATCTTGTTTTGTTGTCATTTGTTTGTTGGGTTTTTTTTCTTCGGAATATACAAATAACAGTTTTTTTTACAAATTTCATTTGAAAGGGTTTTTATTATTATTTTTCTTTATGTAAATGATACCAAATTCTATTTTCCCAGTGAAAATACATAAAACTGATTATATTGCTATTTAATTTGAATGAACACAACAAAGTTAATAAATTTTACATTAATTTAACTAATTTGTTTATCAAAATCATGTTTGGAAAAAAACCTGTATTGCAATTAAAATATTCGTAAGTTTATATGATATTCATTTATTGTGTAGAATATTTTTGCTCTTACTAAGCAAATTGGACATGCTGTGCGTTTATGGCTTAGTTGTTACAAAGTATGTTTGTGGATAACATGAAGTTTACAAAATTGAAGAAAATTTCATTAATTCCTTTTGATTTGGTGAATTGATTGGAATTGAAAGTTTGAAAATATTTTTAATTGAATATTCCGCAAATTCTTCATAATTTCCCTGAATATGAGGGAGTAAGGATTAATTTATGTTTATCTATTGTTGGAGAATATAAATATTTACTCATTATTATCGGAAAAGTTCTCAAATAAAATCATTTATAATTCAATGTCATGACAACGGAGTTTTGCATAAATTTAATCCTCATTTTTAATTGAAAACATCTTTGATTGAAAACTCATGATTTGGTACTCAGTTTTTAAGGTTTGAAAATAACATATTCATGACATGAATCAATAATCGAAATAATTTTTGAAAAGAACAGAGAAAAAAAAATACTTACCTCCATCCCACAGTGAATTTGCATCAGAATGACTTCTCAATAATTGAATATTACCATGAACTTTTTGTTGTACTTCAATTTATACTTGACTATTTTATCTTTTTGATTGTCTAGAACGCGATACTAATTTCATTTATTCGAAAAATTCATCCAAATGTGACTTACCTGAAAAGAAAAATAAATACAATAATAAGTATTGACATTAATATGTATATAAAAGTATCGTTGAAGAGTATATATATATGTATCTGTTAAATACTGATTTAAAGCTGCATCATTTTGATTTTCATTAGAATGTACAGTAGCGCACTCGAATGTATAAAGTAATCAAGTGTCGATCATTGAAATCCTATTAACGCAGATTAACATTTAAGTATCCTAGATTTGTTCGTTTGCATCGAAATTCTACACCGGTCATTGTGCAAAGGAGAATCAGTTGATATAACATTTTATACACTGGTTTGTTTGCTCTTCAGCAAAAAAATAAACAATACACATGTGCATTTAATGTCTAAGTTGTTCCCAATCTCATGTTGTTTGCTTAGATGCTGAATATCATACGGTAAAACCGTTTGAAAGGTTTCAACATTTTACCAGCACAAATATAGCAATTACAATCAATCTAATCGATTGTAGATTGATAAAAAGCTTAAGACTGATTCAGTTAAGTGCAAGTGAATGAGCACTCAAAGCATGTATGTACATTTACCACACATCAACTAAGGATTTTAGTCTGTTTCCCAGCTCATTATAGTTAATCGATTGAAAAAATACCACATTATTGCAATGAAACTAGCTGTTTCCAAATAATTATATTACCATTTGGAATAATTTGATAACATTATTTGTATCTTAATTTTTTAAAGTAATACGCATATTATAATGATTGAGAATAGAGAAAAAAACTAATTGTCAATATATTGGTATACTGAATTGCTAAGAAATCTTTATTTCTATCTTCATTGTTTAATGGCAAAATTAAAAACGAAAGAAATTTATAATACAACTTGAATGTTAACATCATATAATAACACAAACTGCAGTCCCAATGTATTTCAGTACTGAATGGGATATAAATGAAGTGTGCATTGATTTACTTTGAATAAATTTTTCTCCCCATTCAGCTTCTAAGTAAAGCAGAGTTTCAGAACACTATCGTTTTTGACGACATTAGTGACATCATCGACGAAGCAGACAATCTCATGCACTGAAAAAAAATTCTAGTAAATTCGCTAATTCTACGAATATTCGTAAAATTATTAGGGAATTCTATGCATAGTAGTAAAATCGACGAATATCATCTGTGGCGCAAAACCTAGAATAAAATCCATAAAATGAACGCAGTTTTTCGTAATTGGATTTTTTTGGATTATTGGATTCGTACGGGGTAGCTGCTGCTACGTCGTTCAGGCTATTCAGTCTATTGCGAGACGCCCGTTTATAGTTTATTAGTTATTATTTGTCAATGTTTTTCTCTGAATTAGAGCCGGTCCTGATCGTGTTCGTCCGTCATACAACTACCAGTACATTTTTGCAGCACCGTACCCATTGTGCTACATGAAGAGCCTCATCAAAAGACCAGCAATTCTTCTCAAATCACATTGACCTATAATAGAGCCAATTAATTTTTTTTCTCTTTTGAGAACTCAAACGGGTGCATGCATCTGCTATTTATATACCGATACATTCACCAATAGCAGGCAATACTTTTTACGGTAATTGTATTCGATTGGATTCAGATATGCGAATTAACACATGACATTTCCATCGAAGACAATAACCTAACACTTAAGTAACCCGTTTTTACATACATAGCTGTTACTCAGTCTCACTGTGCACGGGACCTACAGTTTTTAAGTGCTTATCCGAGACACTCCGCGGTTCAAATACCGGCTTTGTATTCAATTCCTGTTAATGAGTGCGTTCAATGAATAGAAAAGATTTGAATACAAGTCGGATTCGAACTCACGTCCGCCGTCATGTTTGCAAAGCTGGTGCGCTAGCCAGTACTCTACAGCTGGGTCTTTTTTCGTAATATTTACGCACAAAATATTTTCAGTGTGATGTATCTATATTCTTGTCTGGCAAAAAGCTTGGCAAATTATATGGTGTATTTCTCATATAGTCAAGAAATGTATATTAGGGTGTAGCACTTTTATCAAAAATTGCAAAAAATAAATATGCTGGCATCATAACCTATGCAGGGGAGTCCCCTGAACACGAATCAATCAATAAAAGTCGAAAAAATTCATTTTCAGGTGCGCCGCCAGTTAGGCTCCATTTGTAAATGTTAAAATTAGTGATAAATCCTATTTTTCGCAATTATTAGTATCATTTTGACTGTCAAAACATTTGATAATTACATTATTCTTTCAAAAAATCGTAATATAATTGAATAATCTATGGAATCTGACAAAAAAAAAATAGTTTCTCCAGGAATTTATGCAATATTTTGTGTAATATTTCTATAAAAACGCTGGTTTTTGAGTAAATTTTCAATAAATTGTTAAGAATAATTCTATCGCTCGAGGAAATGGACGATTCATGCAGCATGAATATGGTACAGATACAAATATAAATTTGATGGGCGCATAACTGTAACAATTACCGTTATATTTGCAAATTGGTTGTACAAGCATGTCTAAGCATGCATTCATTACAAGACAAATCTTTAGTGTGATTTTGACATTCGAAGTGGTTTCATTTACTTTGTTTTGTTTCATAAACAAAATGCACAAAACAGTTTTTCAACCAAAAAAATTAAATAAAAAGCAGCTTCCAACATGCGCAAACGTAATACAATCAATTTTACATGAAAAATCAAAAGGTAAGAAAACAAACATAAATGGAATTTTTCATCTTATCGCTGATAAAATCGAAGAAATCTGGACACAATCATGCATTCCAATTAACACAAACAAACGTATCACAAAAAAAGTTGAAGAGTTGTATCAGTCGTATTTGTCTCTATTGAAATCAATTGCAAAACCAAGTTTTGCGATAAATATGGCTGAGTACAAGACTTCAAAAGAAAACCATTTATTTGATATTTGCAAATGTAAATGCGAAGATATTTATAATTGTGTTTGCAATTATGATTCAAAAGTTCCAATCAAAGAAAAAGATTTTCTTATTGATCAAAGAACAACGAGAAAAATGATTTTTGATAGAATTGACCACAAATTGACTGCCAATTTTGAGCGTAAATCATTATTCCATAGATTATTCAATTATATTACGATTTTTTGAAAGAATAATGTAATTATCAAATGTTTTGACAGTCAAAATGATACTAATAATTGCGAAAAATAGGATTTATCACTAATTTTAACATTTACAAATGGAGCCTAACTGGCGGCGCACCTGAAAATGAATTTTTTCGACTTTCATTGATTGATTCGTGTTCAGGGGACCCCCCTGCATAGGTTATGATACCGGCTGAAAAAAAAATTGGGTTTTGCTACACCCTAATGTATATTCAACGAGTGGTGAAATACACATCTGGTGAACAAGAAAAAATTAAATTGAAAATTTCTTCTTTCGAATTTACGATGAAATTTATTCATGCTCTGAGTTTATCAGAAATTAGCAAATTAAAAAATAGACTTTAAAGACATATACTATATGTTAAACCACACCAAATGTATTTTAATAATTTGCATTTCATCCCGTCGAAAGCTCTCAAATTTATTTTAAATTGAATTTCTTCTTGTTTATAATATTCGTATGTACCCAAATTGAGAATTCTTCCATCTCGGTAGAATATTCGATGTTTATTCAACAACTCAACTTTTGTCATCTGCAAATTCTAGACTTTGTATTGTATTGTATTGTATTGTATTGTATAAACATAACTTATTTGGAAATGTTATTTTTTCATTAAATTAGTCATATTCACTTGTGAACAATCCAAATATTTTGATTAATTTAAATTGTAATGTGATTAATTTAAATTGCATGATATTTATATTCCCTTAACGATTAAAATATTTATGTAATTTTTAAGTCATTTCGAATTGAGATTCAGTAAAGCTTGCATGTCATCTGAACTTTATTTTCTACACACGAAAAGTTTGAATGGTTCTTCTCATCTCTACAGGACTTGTGTTAATGTGGAGAGAATATTCTCCACTTGATATAAAGCTCAAAAAAGCTGAACCAGAAGTTCAAAGTTTCTACATTTGGTTTGTGTCTAAAATAGTTCACAATAGATTTTCCAAAGGATGATAGAAATTGTGCATCATAAAATTATATCATTATATCATATATATATTAGTAATAATATCTAAAAAAAAAAATGGAACCTTCAACTCTGATCACGTTCCACCCTCTCAATTAACAAATTTGGTGATGTATACATTTGCATAATGCGAAACAACATTTCTTTGATGTGATTCATTGTTGTCTATAAGTGCAAATAATATGGTGAAAAATACTTCGGAAATACCAATTTCCGGAAAACAGTCTATATAAAGAAATAAAGATGTTTAGAAATCCAAAAAAAAAAAAAGAAGTAAACGATGCTATCGGCAGATTTATTCTTCTGGATCGTCATTAAATTGTTTTGTTCGATTGTAACTTTTATCAAGTAAAACCGTAAATAATATTTAGGGATTATTTGTCAAACCGAATTTGCTCAAAACGATATTTGATTACAAAAAAGAAATTAACATCAACTAAAAGGCTAATATTAATATTATCGTTTATTTTACTTTTATCAATGAGTTGGAATTACTCTCTTCTATTTCCCATGGCAGAGCGTATCGCATAATTAAGCTTTAAAAATGCGTATTTCTGCTATTTGGTCTATTATATTCGCCGTTTTGCAACAGATATATAGTATAAAAGTATTTGTTCAACATTGAAATGTATCTAAAAATTGCATTGATTTTTTTTCTTTTTTTGATGACAAAGAAATAATAAAATTTCGAAAACACTTGATGGGTTGAACGAAATAAGAATGAATCTATGAATTATATGAATTTGAGGCAGTGCTGAAAGAAAACATTCAAATAGTATTTCCAGAGCTCCGGCTTTGTGCCAATAATGATAATTTTGGGCCAACGATCGAATGATGTAAGCAAAAATCGAAGCAACATAAGCATTAGTAAACAACGAAACTATTCGAGACAACATTCGAGTATTGAGATTATGACTATTATAATAGCTGCCGGCGGTTGTATGTTTCCAGTTTTATGGCAATAGAAACAAAAGAATAATAACGATGGGTTGGAACTTTCGGTTTTATTGGAACAAACATGTAATCAATGTCAAACAGTTATGTGCACTGAATTGGAGCTTTTGTTTACTGTTTTCGCAACACACATTGAGTATATTTTTAAGATTCACAGATTTTGAAGATCTGAAAATATATTTCCATTAATAAACTTTAAATTTTGTTATTCGTCTATTATACTAGCGTGTAATAATTAGACCCATCGAAATGTGGAACTTTTTTCAAAAATGCTCGACAAGGATTGCGTTTGTTTTGTCTTAATATTTATTCTTAAGACTCAATACAAATATATTTTCAATTTTAGCGTTGCTTATAACGGGCTTGAATTTCGCATGAAATTCTAGCGTATAATAAATGAAACATCGTAACATTGCAGTTACTTTTTCGACGAATATAACGTTTATTTTCGCAAGTTTTTTAAATATTTCACTGGAACTCGAATATTAATTTCGAATTTATTTTAAATTACTGTGTGTTTGAATATTGTATTTTATCAGTGTGTTTATCCTCTCCATATTATTCGTATTTTCAGTATTATCTTGATACAATAGTCCTATTTACGAGATGTTCTTCAAGAACCCGGACAATCAATTTTTATGGGGTTTCCGATTTACCTCAATATAAATGTTCATGTCGCAATCGTTATGTCACAATAGTACTGAATGAAAACCGGCTGATGAGATGAAATATGAATTGGTGGAGGTATTCAGTCAATCATTGAAATTTCTTCCGGCTCAAGTGAATGGGATAACATAATAAGAGCTTAATCATAATCATCAGGCCATAACAAAAGAAATGCTTTTCCATTACGCTGTAGTTATATTGAATGTACTTGTTTTGTATATTTCAGACACTCCAATGAATTCGAAATAATAATTTCTATACATAAAGTGCGCGAAATAAGGTTAGACGCACCAGCATTTTACAAGATATCTCATGAAAATTAAAACATTCTTTTGCTCTTTTTTTTTTAATAAATCACAGAAAAAATTTGAAAAATATTGTTCAAGATTTTTCGGATTTTTGCGTTCTACAAGAAATAGGGTTAGACGCACTTGCTGTTTATGATTATGAAAATCATATTTCTTGGTCCATTTGCCTTTGGTATCATGTAATGCGATGATTCAACGCTATTGTATGACTATCATACAATGTTTCGATTTTGTTCTGTGGGATGTTTTGCAAGTCGTCTCGATGGTCGCCCTCAATTCTTGTTTTGTGTTTAATTTTCGACCTTCTTTATGAACTTCTCGAGCTAAAATCGACCAGACGTTCTCAATAATGTTCATATCTGGTGATTAGGACGGCCATTTTTCAAAAATGTTGATTCCATGCTGTTTAAAATTGGCCAAAGTTGACCTGGCCACGTGAATTGAGGCCTTGTCTTGTTGAAATTGCCAGCATAAACCGCGTATTCATAGCTATATGCTGGGAAATAAGGGCCGACCTCCTGGTAATGAATTGCGACAACCATCCAAATTGAACATTTTTTCATCGGAAAAAAAAAATTTCGCCACTGGTTTGTGCAATGAATGTGATCCAGAACAAACTACTTACTTCCCTCAATACTGGTTGATGTCAACACTGGCTTGCGATTCATTTGAATTTTTAGGCGTTGAGAACCGCTCAAAATTTCCTGGACACTTCGAAACCCAAAGTCTGATTATACTATATAACAATGACAAATTTCAGTGGCTTACGCCATCAATCTCCACAACATGCAATACATTTTATATGAACAACGGCAAACGGTATGTAAGAGTCTGTGTGTACACAGAGCTATTGTTCATATAAAATGTATGGCAAGCAGAGATTGATGCCGTCGCTGCTGTTTAATACTGTGTGAACAACGAATATGGGGAATACTGTGTGAACAACCTTATCCACTTGTAGAACGCAAAAATTTAAAAAATAATTTTCCAAATTTTTTCTGTGATTTATTCGTAAATAATCTCTAATGAAATTATTTTAGTACAAAAAAAACTGAAAAAAAACTTTTCATTTTCAAGAAATATCTTGAAAATGCTGGTGCGACTAACCTTATTTCCCACACTGTATATCAGTATTTCAGATTCAAAACAAAAAAGAGTAATAGAATAATCAACAAAATCATTTCAAAAAATTAACGATAATATAGAATGCTCAATAAGCATGATTAAAATGAATCAAATTCTGGAACAAGACGCTTGATTGAATTGTTCACAATTTTCATCAATTATTCTAATCAACATGAACAACGGTAATGGTAATTTCTTTTTGTAGAAATGCTGCTAATGTGTAGAAAAATTCTTCAAGATGAATAAAAATACTTGAATCAATGTGTTCACTGAATATTTGGTATGCTTTTGTTGAATGCAAACAATATCATTGATTGTTCTTGTCTTGTCTTTTGAATGAATAGATACATTCAATGGATGTAATGCTGAAATAGGAAATACTTGTCCAGTTACAATTGCTAATCAGCTTCGATTTGAGAATTATTTACTATATATATACAAAATAAACTGAATGATGTTCTTCCATTTAAATGATGTTTCTGCTTACTTCTTATCATGAGCAATAATTTAGTAGGCATGGTTCATCTTAAAATATATGAAGAATCACATCATAGGCAAAATAAGCGCTTTTGGGGCTGCCTTGCTGAGCTTACCGGTTCACATTCTTTTCATTTCCACATTCAATATGTACGCTGTACATATTTCACCTTATTTCGTTCGCATAGAGAGAGATAAGCAATTTTGAGGTCTTGTTGAATATTGTAAAATGTTTTGAATGTAAATTGTACGATCCCAATTCACTTTGAACTTATCGTTTTTTGTATGTCTAGTCTCGATGGTGTTCCATATCCCTCCATGAATTGAATTAAATCAATATAGGAAATTATTTATGCCTGTTGGCAACTATAAATTACCAGCGTAGAAATATACACAGCAGCTAGTTCAGTTCAGCTTTATCATTATTCAAAATTGAATTATTTCAATCACATTTCTTTCAAAAATTAAGCCATTTTCACTGAAACTTCAATAATAATCTCTCGTTTTTACCAACGTTTCCACGATACAAAAAAAACTCGATATAAGAAGAATTAAAAAAAAAAATGGAAGATTATGGCATTTATTGTTACAACTACAATAAAATGCACACCGTACAACTACTGATCCCCCAAGAACCCTCACCGACCATACCATAAACAGTACTATTTCAATCTATGGTAAGTGTAACTATAGTTAAACCTCATTCCAATATCCGTGACTTTATATATGCTAACGTTGTAGTATATATAGATTAATAAACGAGGCGACACTGATGCTACTTACTATATACATATATGATGTGACATGGTTTTCTCAGTCTCAAGCAAATATCTGTACACATATGTGTGTAGAAATATAGATAGCGGTTAAAAGGGAATTAGTCATCCTGACTTGCTGCTTTTGTTGTGGCCCGGCTGTAAATCGATACGTGGCTGCATGAGTGCTATTTATTCAGTTTTGGACAATAAATTACTAAAGTTCGTATTAAGCTCCACATTTGCCAATTCCCAAATAAATGCGCTTACTTGAAAAGTAAACCAAGTGGAAATTCGTCAGAATATAACCGAAAAGCAAAATAGAGATCTTTCTAACGGATTCACGCAAACAACAACGTACAGTAACTAATTTTTCTTGTTTAATAGCACTTGCAAATTGATTTTATGATGTGAAATTTGATCGTCAATCAAGGATTCAGTCAAGATTTCAATTTTGATAAGATGTAAGACAAACAGAGCGACTACTTCAGGGTAATTTCATGATTTTGACTACCCAATATTTTACCAAATAGACTTTCTATGAATGCCCAAAAGTATACCAAACATTAATATTTCAGATGCGCAACAGCATCATTGAATAGTTATAGCAGCTTAAGTATAGTAAAATTTTCATCATTCATCGACTAAACAGTTTAATTTATAATTCATTTTAACAAATCATATAATACAGTAGCAAAAATAGATTTTTTTTTTTTTTTTTTTTGAAATTGAGTGAGAAGCTTTTTGGTGAATAATACCATTGAAGCGAAATGAGTGCAAAAAAATTGGTTTATTTGCATACTAAATATTTATGTAAAACCCCATATGGAGGAAAATGAAGTAAATGAGTGGCACTTCAACACAACTGTGGCTATAAGCCAAATGTTATAATGCAGCAGACGAGTCGTTAAGAACTTGAAATGAACAATTTTAAATCATCTTGTTTTTCATATTTGACTTTAAATTCAAATTTTTATCCCACGAAGAGTAAGCTTAAATAAGAATACTGGATTAGTCTTGCACAACTAAAGCAAAAAATGTTCAGTTAAACCACTAACAAGGTTTATTCAACTATTGCTAATTATAATGAAAATCGATGTTCAACATAACTTTGAAAAATCATTTCAATCTATGTATATTTCAACTAATGGTATCTGTTTTCTTTTCCAATTATACTTTGTAAGGGATCAATTTCGTATGTTCATTTTCTTAGCCTGAAAAGAACATTCAAAAAAATCATCTATATTTGGACATCAACATGAAAATAATAGATAACATCGCAAGATATGAAAAATTGGTTTTTTCTTATATCATTGTTATGAGAGAATTTAATTATTATTTAATATAAATTTATAGTGAAGTGAACACTCGAACATTATGAGAAAATAAATGTATTACACTTATATGAAATTGCTTGAGTATGAACATGCAACAGAAGATTATGTAAGATGTATCTTCATCTTCTTGAAGTTCATCATATATTTAATATTTTTGCTATGTTTTCTTCGACATTATTAATTTAATATTATATTGAAATATTCATCATTTCCCCATTTTCATTGAAGAGAATAAAATAATTTTAAGATTTTAAATTTCTTTGAAATTTGGTCTCGATTTTGTAAGAGTAGAAATCAAGATTTTTCATTGATATGCTATCTTTCATTTCCTCATAGAGAAGTATACCTCACATTTGTGTGTGTTTGTTATTTGTTTAGAAACTTTAAATTGCTAAAATATCAGGGCGATTTTAGAGCATGTTCATTCAATTTTAATTACAGTCCCAATTCTTGAAAAATTTTCAAAAAGGACATACAATTTCGTCAATAAATGAATGAACGTAAAATAAAATTTTCTTTTTAGTATAGTTTTAATAAACTGCTTAAAAGACGTTAAATTTATCCATTGATAACAAACAATGTCATGACACTTTGTCACTTTATGTTTGCAAAATTGTTAGTAACATGTAAACAAAAACATTTTGAAAATGATATAATGAGGTTCGACTTTTTATTACATAAAAGCAAAGTATATAACAAATTATACAAATTGTTTTCTCCTGACATTTTTAATTGTTCAATGGAGAAATTTATTTCGGATTGAAAACATAAAATAAATATTCAAATTGAGTATGAAAGGATTTATTCGTGAAATAAATCAGAAATAGCTACAAACCATAAATGTTATATACAATGCGGTCAGGGGTCTATTGCACCATTCATTGTAAATTGTAAATTGTAAATTGTAAATTGTAAATTGTAAATTGTAAATTGTAAATTGTAAATTGTAAATTGTAAATTGTAAATTGTAAATTGTAAATTGTAAAATTGATTTACAATTCTACAATTTATTGTAAAATGTGATTTACAATTGTAAGATTATTTGTAAATTGCGATGAACCACTATCATTGTATATTAACAAATTATTAAACATACAAATATTTTCATTTGATTGAAATAAATTTAACTAATAAAAGAAAACATATTCCAAATTATGTGAAATTTTATTTTAAGGCATCGTTTTATTCATTAATAATTGGGAAACAATTTCATTGTTTCATCAATTATGAAATGTATAAATAGATTATAATCTAAGAATGTTTTAAATACAAAAACCTGAACAAAATTGTTATCATCTAATTTTTTATGTATACATTTCATAATTGATGAAACAATGAAATTGTTTCCCAATTATTAATGAATAAAACGATGCCTTAAAATAAAATTTCACATAATTTGGAATATGTTTTCTTTTATTAGTTAAATTTATTTCAATCAGATGAAAATATTTGTATGTTTAATAATTTGTTAATATACAATGATAGTGGTTCATCGCAATTTACAAATAATCTTACAATTGTAAATCACATTTTACAATAAATTGTAGAATTGTAAATCAATTTTACAATTTACAATTTACAATTTACAATGAATGGTGCAATAGGCCCCAGAAAGTTGGAAGCCACCCACAAAAAACATGTTCTTCATGACACATTTAGACCACTCTGATAAATTCATCTGCAAACTGCCACAATTTAATTTAAGCGCTTTTCATAGTAATAAGAAAAATTATATGTAAATTCCATAACGTAAAGTTAAAAAATAGTAAACTTTTGCAATCATTTTTTTTTACAATTCTTCAGCCGTTCTTTTATTTCTTCTTAATAAAATTAAATTAAATTATTCATTCCATTGTAAATAATGAACTATGATGATAATTTATCGAGATGGTCTAAATTGTTTACGATATATCTGACACTACGTTCCTTTGAAAATCAGGACATTTTTAACGAGAAAATAATGAATTTCTATGTTCCATCATTTTTATATATCATTTAAGAAGAAAATTCTTGCTTTAAGTTAAATGTTAAAGGGATGCGAAGGACTTGATGTTTTTTTTAATTGAAATGATCTCCAAATATATGGAACGATAACCTGGGTCGAAAATAGGGTAAATGGCATGCCCCTAGCGGGGGAACTTCAAGAGAAAGGATAAATCAGTAGGTGATCATTGGACAAAATTGGAGATCGAGTCAATATTTTTGAACATCGTTTCAATAAAAAAAAAATACCAAAAACTATTATTCCATTGTTAAAGTATATTGTAAGGATATGTAATGTCTGTTCATTTGATTCTCTCGGAAGACATTGCATTTAATATTGAAATTAATTGGAAAACGTGGCTATATTGCTTTTTGAAAAACGATGCGATACAACTAACATGTTGGTTTGGCCAATAAGGTGTGCACCAGTATTCAAATTCTGCTAGTTATTTATGAAAAAATTCGTGAAATGCTCTGACATAAGATTTGTGACTGTCTTTTCAAAAGCGAAAAATCTGCTTTGTACTCTGTATAAAAATTACAATTATCGACAATATATCAGCGAAACATTGTGGAAATTATTGCTATAGTTGTTCCATAGCGTAATATTGATGTCCACACAAGTTATTGATGAAATGAGCAACGTATTTCACGATAGTTAGAAACAAATGAATATACTAGTTGTATGAAGAAATAATCCTATACAAGCACACAAGCAAATATTGGTATAAATGTGAAAGTGTTTATTCCAAGGCGGAATAAGAAATGGAACACTCCATAATGGAGTAACTTTCCAATATTTGCTTGTGTGGAATATTGTATAATTTCAAATATCAAGTGGCAATGACAAACAACTCTCTAAATATTCTTACTAAATGCAAATATAAGCGAAATCTACAATTCAAATAACATAA